>JANHZT010009394.1:0-10270 GCA_032468215.1 Stegonotus admiraltiensis | reverse complement strand
AGTTTGGGTGGGTGGGAGGGGGACACACACACACACACACACACACACACACACACACACACACACACAGAGAGAGAGAAGTCCCTCACACACACACCCAAGGCAGCCACATCCCTTAACTGCCACTACCACCTAACCCCGCTGCCTGGAATAGGCCAAAAATGGGACACGTGGCGGCCAAAAATGGGGCGTGTGGAGGCAGAGATAGGCGGCTACAGGGACAATGGGAGGTGGCGATCCCTGCAGCCTAGAACAGCTGATAGGTGGTATTCCGGGAGACCAATCCAACCACCAATCAGCTGCTTGTGCTAAATCAGGATGTGCTGAAGCTGACTAGGCTGTTTGCTGTTTGCTGTTTGCTGCAAGAGGTAAATTGCTGGGAGGCAGAGCTGGCGAGTGGGGGCCGCTGGGTGGGTGAGGCTTTGGCAACATTAGCTGTATCAGTTGCACAAACATTTCTACCCACTTTTGAGGGGGGGGAGTGCATCTTATACACCGAAAAATACGATAAATCAAAGCCCAGCACAGTTAGAACAACTTTGGGGAATAACTTGCTGGGGCAATGCCTATTTGCTTCGGAATCTACTTTGTTTAATAGTAAAATTCTGTTTCTGTTTTTCATGATTCTTCTCCAGGAAATGATTGAGAACTACGTTCACTGGAATGAAGATATTGGAGAATGGCAGCTGGTATGTGAGCTCACTTTTGATACAAAAACAGTACATCCTTCATAATCTGACTGTTACGCTCCTTGTATTAATTTACCAAGCCTCCTCTTAGTCAGTTGGTAGCACAACTTCCAGTGATGATGTTAACAGACTTTTATTATATATTTAAAACATTGTCTGTATTTTCTTTTAAAAGAATGCCTTTTTCTTATATTATTACCATTTACATTTTTATTTGGAAATTTGTTGAAGCTACATTTCATCTTTAATTTACTGACATAAATGGGATGAAGCAAGGACAAAAATATCCTCACCTTGCCTTAGTGAGACCACTTCTTACTATGACAAAAGCCAACAATAGAATGCAATTACTTTTGAAATGTCTCATTCTTTTTTTGTCTTTTAAGAAATGTGTGGCATATACCGGAAATAACATGAGAAAACAGACCCCAGTGGCAGATAAGAAAGAAAAAGATGTAAGTGAGCCTTTGCAAATGTGTGTTGTTGGAAGTCCAGTTTTCAGCTTTGGAACTATCTTTTATATATGAATGTTTTGATTTTGATAAGAGTACTTTGGCATGATCCATTAATGTTTACTCATCATGTTCACTTTTTCCTCCCGTCAGCCCTTTGAGGTGGACCTTTCCCATGTATATCTAGCTTACACTGAAGAGAGCTTGAGACAGTCTTTGATGAAACTAGAAAGACCAAGAACATCAAAAGGAAGATCAAGGCCCAAAACTGGCAGAAGGTTAGAACCACTGTGAAATACTGTTTTGTGCCCAGCTTCAAATTTAAAAGTTGAGATATTTAAGGCTGTATGCAAACAGGAGGAAATCCCTCCCCCCATTGGTATATTAAGAACTCCACGTATGTCCCTGATACATGTATGGGGATGGTCCTGTTTTGTGTGCACAGTAGAGCCAACTGAACCTTACATAATAACTTTGAATCACATTTCAGTTTATTGGAATATTTTGCACTTACTAATCTACACTGCTATAAGTACCGAGGAGACAGAACATTGCTTCACAATCAAACCTATTATTCTTTGCACAAGTCAACAGTAAAAATAAAGCCTCTAGAGGATCCCATGAAGTATCAGTCAGGAGTATGTGATGGATGTCTTGCCTAGAGTTAGGTCAGAGACTCCCTCCTGCATCTCTTGAAACAATTCATTTATTCCCTATTACAGCCTCCAATTAAAGTGATTTATATCTCCCATTCTACTGCCTCATTGTTCCCCCCCAAAGTCCACTCATGCCATTGGTCATAACTTTCCTTTTGTATAATATGTAAAATCAGTATCGTTGACCCTTCTGTGAATGTAGGTTCATTTTTAAAGCTTTGTCATGATCATATTGCTTTTTGTTCTCGGCTGTTTCTTTTGTATATATGAATGCATTGAATATTTTTGATTTGACTCATGTGCACTATCTTCTCTCCAAACAGAAAACGCTCTGCAAAATCAGGAGCCGGGATTGATTCGCTGCTTCAATAGGCCAAATAGTTGGGGATTTTAGTAAAAAAAATGCTTCTGTGGCTTAACACCTGGCCCAATATTATCAGCCTGCAGTTGTTACCCAAGACAATAAGAAAACAGTTTTTTCCCCCTTGTTGGGTTACTCTTACATCTTCTGTATTAATATATTAATTCAGATTCAACAACATGGGGATTGTAAACTTGTCATTGTTATGAATTCCAATAGGCATTGTGCAAAAGCAGCTGTTGGGAATATCTTTGTATTTTAGATTGGTGTGTATTCAGTGGAAAAGATGGTATATGTGTCTGTTTAAATTTTAAACATATTAGCCATATTATAAGTAAACAAACAGATTTCTGTAGCCTGACATACTTTTTTTTTGTCTGTTGCCATTTGCTATAGACATTACTCCCTGTTTGCACAGCTGCAGATTTCTGGGTTTTTTTACATACAAATAGTTAACAATTGTTACAAAATCTGCGAATTCTTCATGCCTCTTAAGCATCTTCTACCATATCTGTAGGAGAATCTCCATTTTCTTTAGCATATATGCATATATTTGGTAATATGCAAAGATAGACTGTTATAAAATAATGGTGTTGGATTTATCTGGGGTGGATGGCAGAGATAAAGGAATCCTTGGAATTTCCATTATGGCAAATAACACAGTCTTCTTCAAATATAGATGTTTGATTTACAAGAAGTTCACAGAGATAATTTTCAAGATAATGTGACTAAAGGAACATGCTTTTTCATTTATAACACTAACATTTGAAGAGAGTAAGAGAAATATTTTAGGAAATAACTTTGGTGTTGCACAAGTATTTCTGTGGAGAAACAATGCAGATCTCAGAATGACAATAGTTAAACCAAGGGATGCTGTACTCACTGAGCACCGAGACACTGGCATTCAGTAGTGTTAGATATTTAATGAGTTTTTATCTGCTCTTCCTAGATCAGACCTCAATAACATAAAGTCCATAGGAGCCCTACTCCCATGATACTATTAAGTAGCACCCACAGAATTCCCAAATTAAACACAAAAGCCTTAAAATGTAGAAATCTTGGAAATTTGTTCACACTTTAGTGATTTTGATGCTAATGTCATCACAATTCAGCAAGCATTTTAAGGAACTGAAGCATCATACTTTTTCATCGTTCAACATATTTGATTGTTTCCAACTAATTTCAAATACAATGTTTTATTTATGAAGGTATGCTGCTGCTACCCACAGATTATTTTATTTACATTTATATGTTACCTTGAGAATTCTGGAGATACCTGTTAACTGTATATATTTGAAAAGTCTTAATTTTAATCTGACTTACTGTGATTTGCATTTTAAAAGCTGTGCTAGTAAATGCTCTAAAGAAAAAGAACTTTGGTTATACTTTGGTAACAGGATTTCCAGTAGCTGTTATTGAATCTTATAGATTGCACCTGATTGCTATAGATGATCTCTGCTTTTATAATCTCGATTGAATTTATCTCAAATGTCAACAAAAGCACAATTGATGGTGCATATGGAACAAAGGTGTGGGTACTGGAATAAGAATGATCATGAGGGAAGAATAAAACCTTCTAAAATAAAAGCTATTCACTTTTGAACTTTACTAAGCAAAGTTTACTTACGGAATATAAATACATAGTTGATAGCTTTTTAGATTTAAAAGCAAAATATTCTAGCATTTTTCAAAAACAACATTCTGGATTTGGCAGAGTTAGGAATGGTGTTTACTGTGGCAAGGAGAAAGAATGCCTAGTGGTGGTTCCATTGATGTGGGGAAGTGGTGACCTACTGGATGATGTTGAACACCAGTTCCTAGCATATCCAGTGATTGTTAACAACAACCTTTGTTCTAGAGCAGGGGTGTCAAACTCGTGTCGTCACGTGACGTATCATGACTTTCCCCCTTCGCTAAAACGAGTGGGCATGGCCAGCGCCTGATGCAGGCCGCGAGTTTGACACCCCTGTTCTAGAGGCAGGCTGCTGATGAAGCTGGTCTTAGCTACGTTACTTTGCTTTCTTCGTAGCACACTGAAGCAGCGTCAGAGGATGCAGGATGGAGTTAGCTGAAAGTGGCTTTCAAAGCATCTGAAAACGACTCATCTTGCCTTAACAATTCGAAAAGAGATGTTCTGTGTTGCGGATCACCGCTTTCAAAGGCTTTGCGCAGCCCTGTCATAAAATCAGAATTCAGGAGACTCATTTAATTAGTCAAGCTGAGCTAAAGCTTTTATTCGTCCTGGTTTTTTTCTGTTGCAACATTTAAAGTCATTTGTATGTATAGTGCATCCCTTTGTTCTTTAAACTCTTACCTGGTTTTTGCATTCCAAGCTGAGCAGGGAAAATGTCACTGTCTCATTGCAGTTAGTTACTTTTCCAATTTAAATTAATAACAATGGATTACTGTTTCTTGCAACCAGTACTGCATATATTAGGAGAAAAAGATGTAAAAATTTGTCCATATTTATTGTTTTGCTAACATTTCAAAGTTATGGTTTTGTTGTATGCAAGGCGTGTTCTTGTTAATGTATATACTAGTAAAATATATTGACAGTTAAACATATTGGTGCCAAGAAATAAATGTCTTGGATCCTCCTATACTTGTTTCCATCTCCTGCATCTGTTCATATCTTTATGAGCAAACTAGCTCATGTGTCAATTTCTCCTTATTTTTTTTCCTGCATTTCTAAAAGAGACTCCAATTCTCTGGAGCCTACAGAAGGAATGTTGAAGAGAGGGGTCTCTCTTTGGCAGTAGATTTTGTTCAGTTATGGGGATGCAGTGGCTCAGTGGCTAAGATGCTGAGCTTGTCGTTCAAAAGGTCGGCAGTTCAGCAGTTCGAATCCCTAGTGCCACGTAACAGGGTGAGCTCCTGTTACTTGTCCCAGCTTCTGCCAACCTAACAGTTTGAAAGCACATAAAAAATGCAAGTAGAAAAATAGGGACCACCTTTGGTGGGAAGGTAACAGTGTCCCATGCACCTTTGGCGTTTAGTCATGCTGGCCACATGACCACGGAGACGTCTTCGGACAGCGCTGGCTCTTTGGCTTTGAAACAGAGATGAGCACCACCCCCTAGAGTCGGGAACAACTAGCACATACGTGTGAGGGAACCTTTACTTTTACCTTTGTTCAGTTGAGGCCAGTAAAGATCATTTTGCCAGATTTGTTAATCCTCTCCTGGAAGAGCATATAATATAGGTCATCTTTGACTTACTACAGTTTGTTTAGTGACCGTTCAAAGTTACAACAGCACTGGGAAAAAAAACTTATGACCATTTTTCTTACAATCCTCATGGCCATGTGATCAAAATTGGGATGCTTGACAACTGGCTGATATTTACGATGGTTGCAGTGTCCAGGGGGCATGTGACCTTCTGACCAGCAAAGTCAATGGGGAAGCCAGATTCACTTAATAGCTGTGTTACTAACTTAACAGCTACAGTGATTCACTTAACTGGCTAGAAAAGTCATTAAAATGAGGTAAAACTCATTTAACAAACGTTTGTAAAGCAATTTACAGACATAAATTTTGGGCTCAGCTGTGGTTGTAAGTCAAGGACTACCTGTAACAGGTCCTTTAGACCAGCAGTCACCAACTGGTGGTCTGTGGACCACTGGTGGTCTGTGAGAAAATTTTGGTGGTCCGCAGAAAAATTATTTGCATTGTTTAAATTGCACTAAATCAGGGGTCCTCAAACTATGGCCCCTGGGCTGGATAAGTGCAATGAAAGTTTGTGTTGCTGCAGAGAGTCTCCCTCTTCAGGGTCTTTTTGTGTGGGTTGGAGGGGGGTAGAAATTCCAACCCGGGGTCTGCTTCAGCCTCCTGGTGCAGGGCTTTGGGTGAAGGCTGGAGGGAAGTATTACTGGTGATGAAGAGCCGGAGGGCCTTGTTCCAGTGGGACTGCCTCATGGTCTGGAACTGGCTGACCATCTTGGCCTGCTGAGCCTCCAGGTGCCGGTACCTGGCCTTGCAATCCCGCAGGTCTTCCCTCTGCTTGGAAAGCCTATGCTCATAGTCCTCAGTGAGGTGCTTCTGCTGAGCTTCCTTCTCAGCTAGATCCAAACTGAACTGAGTCAGCTGTTTTGCCAAGTCTCTCCTGGTGGCTGCTTAGCTCCAGCAACTGCTTCCTGTTGGGGCCCTAAGGAGCCCGGCTGGGGAAGTGAGGAGTGGCTGGGAGGGGATGGGTGTGTAGATGCCGGCGAGGCACCCCTTGACATGAGTGACATTGAATTGGCCACGCCCACCCAGTCACATGACCCCTAGCCATGCCCACCCAGCCAGTCATTAGGCAGATCACATTATGGTCCACGGGATTTAAAATGATGAATTTAGTGGTCCCTGAGGCCTGAAAGGTTGGTCACCCCTGCTTTAGACAAATCACTCTGTTAAGATTTTCATTTTTAAATCAATCTTGAAATAATCAGCACCAAAACTAGATGTTTTACAGCTAGTTTCTCTGATAAACACTGCCACAGAAATAAAACTAGAAACATAGACAGAAAATATTGAAGACACAGATGACTATGCAAAGAATATAGAAAAAAATGTATATAATTTTTACAGCTGAGAGAGAGAGAGAGAGAGGGAGAAAAGAAAGTTTGTATTACTATGCAGAGCAATTAGAAACCATTCAGTCATATTTGCAAAATATGAAGAGGCGAAATTATTTTCACTATTGTATGTTTTGAATAAAATAGGAAGAAAACCCTGGAATTCTCTTGGTTACATTTTCAGAACCTTAAACATGTACTATGACAGAAGGCGAGTTCTGATGTGCAACTGTGATAAGACAAAAAGTCATTGTGAAGACCATCATGGATTTTTTTATTTTTTTATTTATTTTATTTTAAAAATGGTATACTCTTTCCTAAAGAAAGCTTTTCCCCATGGAGGTTTACAACCCATTTCAAGATGAAGACACAAAATCAAAGTTAATAAAAAACCAATAATTAGAAATATCAGCTGTATGCATTTTAAATATTTATATAAATCTATATATAAATGGAATACATTGGACCTATAAATATTAAATATGAACCATGAGGATTTTATCGCTCCTGGATTCAAGAAAACAAATTTCAGAACTGATTTTCATTTAAACCTTACAAAAATAAATTTCAGCTACAACATAACAAGATTTGTTAGTGGGTAATAAAACAGTATACATCCAACATCTCTCCACCCTTATAAACGGATTTGAAAATCATTTTACACAGATGACTTTTTTTTAAAAAAGGTATACAGTGTAATCAAGATAGCGTACAGTATTTGCAAATACAAAAGCACCATCACTATATTCATTTCCTGTTCATAACAAAACTTCTGCATTTAGTCTCTGCAGACAAGTGATTCAAACAAAAACCTCTGAAGAGTATCATAGATTAGATTTGCACACTACTAAAATTATTAGTGCTAAATAAATTGTATTTATATCATGACAGTTAAAGGGGCAAATAATGAGGTTTTAACCCCCCCCCCCCAATATCCAAAAGGGTATATAGAGATGATGCGTGGGAATATACTCATATGCATTTGGGTAGAGATTTTTTTTTTAAAAAAAGAAAAAAAACCAGTAGTTCTCCTTTCTAGATTGGACTATATTTCTAAATAAATTAGTTTCTACATTTCCTCTCAATCACATTATTTATGGCTAACAAATATGAGAAGTCTCAGTCTTTAGAAGTAGATTAGTTGCTGCATTTTCTTTGATGGGTGTCTTTAAATTTAAATTTTAAATTTTAACATCTGTTATATAATCTTTGAATATAATCCTTAAGTTTGGGGCAGAATTCCTTCATAGTAGTGCGATCATCTGGCAGAGTACATTTACCCTATAGAAAAGAAAAGGAAAGAAAAAGAAAGATTATATACTTATAATTTATTTTAAAGTATACTTGGCTCCTGATGATTTCATAGCCATCATAGTGTGTTGTTGTTTTTTTATAACACAGAAATGGCTTGGCGTTGCCTTCTTCCAGGTTGTTGTGCTATGGCTGTGCAGCAATTTGGCCTGAATACACATGTACTACCTGCTAGCACTTCCTTTAACTAAACACATCTTTCTCAAGGATCTCACTGCAACTGAGCAGAGCAACTGCACAATTCTGAGAAAAGATGCAACTGCTTTAAGGAGTTTATGACCTGTCTTTTGACTTCCATCTCTGCAAAGCCTTTCGTTTTTGCAGTTTCTCAATCCATTCTACAATTCTGGAGTTCCTTGAAACTTTGCTCCCCCCACTCTCCAAGAACTACACAGACCCAATGCCCTATCAATCTGCTAAGATGATATTATTATTATTAGTAAACATTTCTCTTAAAACGGAAACAGATAAAATATGACTAATATCCAATAGTAGCTAGAGAGTATAATTCTTTGTTCATTTAAAAATACTAATTTTCTAAATGTTCACAGATGGGGAATACAAGCTTTTAAATGGAATACTCACAGTTCCTTTCAGGAATTGTGATTCTTGAATAAGGGATAAAGTGTTATTTCTGCATATATCATGGTCAAGTGTCTTCAGAGATTTGTCTACTTGGCAGAACACATTTCTGACAGTGGCACACTGGTAAAAATGAAAATTAAGAAGAATATTGAATGTAAGATTCATACAATTTTTAGTTTCACAACTTCTAATTTAGATGTAGTTGTACTGAAGCATGAATAGCCTTGGTTTTCTTTCCTGGTCAGTTTACCTCACAATTTTCGTAGATGGTGATAAAACAGCAGCAGAAATACGTTTTCTGGGTAGAAAAAGGAACAAATCACGATTGATTTGTTTACAGGACTCCCTAGAAAACATGGGTTTTGTTTCTTCTCTACTCCGTAAACTTACAACTTGTTAGTTGGACAATGTTTTGCAGCAATATCTAAATTGTGAAACACTCCTGATTTGGGGAGTTGAAATACTAGATTTCAAGAAACTGAATATTGACGTATCGATGCCAACATTCTAAAAATGTTGTATACTCTAAACTGCTTTTGAAAAAGACTCTTGAGAGTCCCATGAACTACAAGGAGATAAAATCAATCCAAGGAAATCAACCCTGATTGTTTTTTGGAAGGACAAATACTGAAGCTGAAGCTCAAATACTTTGGCCACCAAATGAGAAGATAGGATTCCTTGGAAAAGACCCTGATGTTGGGGAAAGATTGCAAAAGGCAAAAGGAGAAGGGGACGGCAGAGGATGAGATGGTTAAATAGGATCATTGAGGCAATGAACATGAATTTGTGCAAAGTTCAGGAGACAGAGGAGGACAGGGGGACCTGGCATGCTATGGTCCATAGGGACATGAAGAGTTGGACATGATTTAGCAACTGTACAATAACAATGACAACATAGCTCTAAACAGTGTCCAACAATTGTTGTAAATACTGAATGCTTTTTCAAACCTCCAATTTCAAACCTCCAGCTTCAAGGCAAAATCAAAATCAAAACCATTGTTTCTCAGATCAATTGTATAGAGTGCTGTAGACATTATATACATTGTATTTTGCTAGTAATATACTCACCAGTTCTTTTTTGTCCAGGTCTACAGTAAAGTCCAACTTGAGGGCCCTAACTTTTTGATTTTTGCAGGTTGTATTCTATGGAGAAAGAAATTGTTACATCATTTAAAAAAAGAAAAGAAAAGAAGCCCAATGAAATATCCCTACCTGATCACACAATTTTCAGATCAAAAAAATATGTTTCAATTCTCTGCAGCTAATAGGTATTGGGAAAAAATTAATATTGTTGTGAAGAACAATAACTTTAACTGATGTCATTTAAAAATAATCTTTTTCATTCTCTGCACTTCCTTTTCTTTTACCAAGATTACTTAAGTTACAGAACAAGAAATCAATTGCGTTTTCATGTAATATGTTAAGCAATGTTCTTGAAAAGTTACCTCTTGGTCTGCCAGTAATACTGTAATTTTCTACTACTTTACTAGAATTAAACCTGTAGCTATAGGATCAAGAAAACAGAGGTGGAAAATTGTTTTCATTCTACAATCATTAGTACAGAATAGAATTCTTTATTGGCCAAGTGTGATTGGACACACAAGGAATTTGTCTTAGGTGTATATGCTGTCAGTGTACATAAGGAGAATAAAATACATTCA
>JANHZT010009393.1:16641-32125 GCA_032468215.1 Stegonotus admiraltiensis | reverse complement strand
GTCATTCTTTGTGTTAGGGACTCGTTTGTCAATGAGGGCAGGTTTCCAAATGGCTGGTAGGCGGGAGGTATCATCTCGTTTATTCATGCTGTCCCTCAACATACATTCTGCATATAAGTTAATAAATAAGAGGGAGCATACCATTCTGTTTCACTTGTTTGCCGATCTGGAGCCAGTTTCTTCCACAGTTTCCTGACCTATGTAAAGGCTTTGCATAAGGACAACGAAATGTTCTAGGATTCAATTTTCCTAAGCACATTCTGTAGTTTACATTACTGATACAATTTAAAGCTTTTCCATAGTCAGTGAAGCACATATTTTTGGTATTGTTTGGCTTTCAGAATTACCTTGTGTATATTAGATAACATTTGTTTTTTTAAACAAATCAAAATTTATGCAGGAATATAGCTTTACAGAGTGAAAAGAGTCTTTGTCTTAGTAAGTATTAGCCAAGAGAGCGATGTCTCCACAAAAAAAGCAAATGTAACTCTAGGCTGCATAGTGTCAAAATCAAAAGAAGTTATTCTTCTTCATATCAAATAACAAAACCATATCTAAAATGTTGAATACAGTAGTGGGCATTGCATTTTTGAAAAATAATTTATTAGCTTGAATATATATACAGAAAAGCAACCAAGCAGAAAAGAGCCATCGAAGGAAAAAATTACAAGGGAAGTTTGGAAATGTTGGATTTGTTTAGGCTAAAGAAGACTGCAGGAAAATATGTCTGCCTTTAGTTTCTAATTATCACACAGAAGATGGTACAAAATTGTTGTGTTGTTCCAGAAGACAAGATAAAAATCAAACTGACTATATGTCAGTGAATGACATACAGTCATTTTAGTCAAAATGACTATATGAAAGTAGATTTCATTTGGACATGGAGAACAATGATTAAGAGTACTCAGAAAATAGAACAGATTGCCTTGGGGGACAGGTTGCCTTGGGCGATGGACCCTCTTTTGTAGAGGTTTTTAAAAGTTAGATGGGAAACTCCTTTTTAATTTCTTTTTATTAAAGGTTTTTTTACAAAGTTAAAAGGTAAACATGAAAAAATATAGAAAAAAGAAAGATAAGTGTTGAAAACAAAGAAAAAGAAAATATAATATTTAAAGAAGTGACAATCAGTCTTCTTTACAGCAGTGATAGGAAACCATTTCCTCCCTTCTAAGTGACATAATATGGTTCCCTTCTTCCCCATATTGAACCCCTATTAATCCGTAAATCATGAGTTCATTTTTATTCATTTTCAGCAAAAAGTCCATCAAGGGTTTCCAATCTTTATAAAAGTAGTTGTTCCCTCCCCAATCACCCAAAACATTTCAGTCATTTCTCCAAGTTCTGCCATTCGTTCTGGAAATCCATTCCTCCATTGTGAATATTTCAGTACTCTTCTTTATGCATATAAACACCTCATCTCAGTCAACATATGTAAAACCAACTGTTCATGATGGATGGGAAATTCTTTTCATCTCTATATCCAATGTTTCTCCACAGACATAGTTTTAAACCATATATTTGATTACAAATAACACATATTTTCCTATTTAGGCCAGGACTAGTCCCAACACCAAGTTTCCCCAAAAATAAGACCTTGTCTTATATTTTTTTGCCACCAAAAAAGACACCAGGTCTTATTTTCAGGGGGGATGTCATCCACTGAGTCACCTCACTTGCATGTATCGCCCCTGGCCTCCTTTTCGCTGTCAGAGGCCTTCAGGAACTTCTTCTTCTGGATCGATCCAGAGCTCTGTTATCAGCTACAGAGGCCTTCGGGAAAGCCTTGCTGGCTGCAGAAGAAATGGGCCAAGGTATGTGAGGCCTGGCTACAACTATCCGAAGGTAAGTGGTACAGCAGCTCCACCCCCCCATCCCCACCCTAGCTTAATTTTTACCCGTGCACCCTGGAGTGGGCGGGGGTCTTAATTAGGGCTTATTTTGGGGGGTAGGGCTTATATTGGGCAAATATGTAAAAATCAAGCAAGGACTTTCTGAGTAGGTCGTATTTTCAGGAAAACATGGTATTAAGACATTTGCACATATAGTATTAGCTGTGATGTAAAGCACAGTGGTAAAAGTCGTGTTTTGTTGGTGCCATAGTCCCACTGAAGCTTGTGTACTGACTGCTCTTGCTGCAATACTGTTGTCCCTATTGAAGTATTCATTTGTCTGTCCTGTCAGCTTTGCCACAGAGTTGCCCTGCTGTAGTAAGATGGGTGGCCAATAAATTTAATAAAATAAAATAAAAATTGAAGAATGAAAATAAGGACACTGGCTTGGGCTTTGCCTAAGACAGTAAAAAGTCTTTTATTGACCATGAAGAAACTATCTTTAGTGATACTGTCTGGAAATAAAATATCATTGAAATCAGTGGACTATTCTATTTCTCTATATATTTTTATGTATTCAGGAAAAGGTGGTATGTAACATAATAAGAAGTTATGTCAGATGGACTACATGGCATTAACTAATTTTTATAAAGCTCGAGCCTCAAATTAAATTCCTCCTATCAACTCATTGATATTTATTTCTAGAAAAGTAGGTAATAGCTATTCTTTGCCCTATTCATTTTTTCCAATTAAACTCTGAAAACATACATTGAATTGAGGTACAAATAATTTTTCTTGTTAAAATACCAAGTGAATTATAAAGGGTTCATTTCTGAAATAATTATTTTAAACTCTGTATACAAAAAAGAATAGGAAAGAGCTGTGAAAGACCAGCAAGCAAAAGGTGGCAGTAGTGAGTTTCTTTGAAATTACAGTTTACTGGCAATTACCACCGGCCCCACATCCCAGTACAAAAATAAAATTTAAAATTTTGTCTCATGTTTCAAATACTAATTCTTCTCTACAATTGGTACTTTAGAAATCTTTTGAATAAAATATTAGAATATTCAACATATTCATTGTAAATGTACACCTAGTTCTTTCTACCTAGCATACACTGTACCTAAATCCCATTTTGTTGTGTTTTTAAAAAAGATAGAATTGGATTAGACATAAAAAAGTCTTTAGTGAATCCTAAAGTGATCCCAGTCTTTCAGTATTGGCTTAAAGCTTTGTTGCAGGAAATTGATATGTGCAGAGCAATTTTCTAAGCATGACACAACTGTTTCGATCTGGAGATTTGGTGTCAAAATATCACATGGGGTTTTGGAACTCATATAGAGCCCCAATGTGTTAAAATCTGCACAACTTTTATTTTTTTTCTTCAGCTTCTTTGCCAGACGTGTCACCGCGGGGCTTTGAAAAAAGATTTGAGGAGGCATCGCTGCTGATCAGCGCTGGATTTACCAACGCCTTTCTTTGAGGCAGAGTATCTCAGTTGCTGCTGTGGAAGGAGCAACCGGGGGTTTGTCTTGCCTTTCCTTCCCGAACTGCCTGCCAAAGCCTCCATGCCAGAAGATGCGCAGACCTGGATGAAGAATACAATTCAAGGGCATTGGCTCCATCCTTGGTTCTACAATCCACAGCCGCTGCTCTCGCTTCTGCCTTGAGCACGCAGCGGGATGAGGGATGCTCGCCTTCCAGAACCGGCGCCTCCGACCTTCGAAGGACCGTAAACTTCGTTGGGGATCCGTTCTTTTTCCGCCTTCCTTTTGCCTTAGCGGCCAGCAGGATAAGCTACTTTTCTCGCGAATGGCAAGTTTTTGACTTTTCCTGCTCGGAAGCCCCGCACGAATTTCTGCAGGATGGGGTGATGTTGCACGCCTAGCCACGAGAGGGATTTTGCTCATTGGCTCCTTTTGATTACGGGATTAAGAAAAGGGCTCCCAACGACTGGATTTCGACTCAATTTCGGATTTAAAGGAAGAAGCTTCCGGTCCCCTCAAAGGGCGCCCGCCAGACATTGTATAAGCGTAGGGCTTGCTGCGGTTCTTTCTCACCCTTTTACTCGGTGCTCGCGCTTTTCTTGGGCGAGCGAATTGAAACGTTTCGGGCGCCTCCGCCTCCTCGCCCATCGCAGGTGGCGGCGGCCGCGGCGGCGCTTCGCTGAGGGAAAAAGAAGACAGCGCAGCCGCCTTGCTTGCTTTCCCGCCTGCCCGCCCCAGCCGGCCTCAGGAGCAGCAGTTAGCAGCGGCGGCGGCGGCGGCAGCAGGCGCGCGCGCTCCTGCCTGCGAAGGGAGGAGAGGCGAGGAAAGAGAAGGGAGCGCGGCGGCGGCGGCGGCTGTCACAGTATCGTCTCTTAGCGGGGCAAGGCTGCCAAGCTGAGGTGGCCGCACCAGAGAGCGCCGCTGCCGACCCCGTCGTGAGGATAAGGGAGCGGGATAGAGATTCAGCCAGACGTCAGCCTCGGCTAGAGAAAAGAGCCAGCCTCTCGGAGCACGCCAGCGTGTGTGTGTATGTGTGTGCGTGCGTCCGTGTGAAAGAGCTCGCCTCGCTCGGAGCGTTTGGCGAAGCACGCGAGTTTCGCAGTCGTCGGAGAGGGAGGCGGCGGCGAAAAGGACGCGGCGGCGGCGACGGCAAGATGCTGCAATTGGGCAAGGTCAGGACCTTGCACTGAAGCAGTCCGGGGGGCGCACAGCCACCTCCCTCCAGCCCACCTTGAGGATTTGCCTTTTGTTGTTGGTATATGCTCGGGAAGCAGCAAGCAAGGGCGACGGCGTTGGGTGAGTCGTGCCATTGCCAGCAGCAGGAGCATCATGGATGGTGCCCAGGCTTTCTCCTTTTTCTCTTCCCCCCCTTCCTTGTGCAGAGGGATTGCCACTGGCAGCAGCAGGAGGAGGGGCCCGCATTGTAGAGGTCTTTCTCTTCTCTTTCCCCCCACCTTCCTTTCTCTCCTCCACTCCTCCCTTTCTTTTCTTTCTTTTTTTTTATCCTCTCTTGGGGTTTGGATGAAGTGCCCTTGATTGTCTGGGGTTACAAATATAGGTTTCGTTTAATTTTTATTTCGGAGGCTTCGCCGAAGAGGCGTATGAAAAGCAAGCTAATTCTACCGCCTGTTTTTTCCCCATATTTTTTCCCCACCCCCTTTCTTTATACGGTCCCTCCCTCGCTGGTTTTATGTAGGGCATCGGCGGCAACTCGGCTTTTCTTATCACCTGGCAATAATATTCTCTCTAGAGCTGTGAAATCGTAAATACGTACCGGGCGTGGGGAGGGAGGTGGGAGAGAGAGAGAAGCGGAGAGGCGGGTGGGAAGTAGACCTTATTTAGTCTCGGGCTGCTGTGAAGCATGGCATTCGGATCTTGTAATATTTCATGTACGTGGAACCGATGCTTAAGTCATACATGTATGTGTGGGGGCTTCGTCTGCATTGGAAAACGGGGAAGGGACCACCTCCCATCTAGCCCGTCTGGATCTGAACTGAAGGGATTTCAAACAGTGCCATTTCAGAGGAATCGTCTCCCGACTTTTTCGGGCGTGTGCGTTATATCACAAACGGAACGGAGGCGGTCCTGGTTTTGCATCAGTGCCTGTGAAAAGACTGCCTTGATATTTGGCTGATTTATAATTAATGGCTGAAAGGAAAGACGCCTCTCGTTCGATCCATTTCCTCCCCCTTCCTTTCCCTCTTTTCTGGTGTGTAATGTGCTTGCATCGATTGCTTCTAACCTAGTCTCCACTGTGAGTCAAGTCGCTACTGAGGAGGTGCAGCAGACGAGACGGTAAATGGTGATGCACATATTCAGCTTTTGCTGGAAATGTTGGAGAAATCTTTTCCCAAAGGGATTATAACTATGTAAAGTTTTTTTTTTAAGTGCATACATCAACATGGAAGAGAAAGGTGCATCTTATGCAGGGCTCATTTTGAAGCACCCTTTAAATGTAAAGGCTAATATTTTAGCTGAAAAAAGTATGGCTAACCTTAACCATCTCATCCAGGAAACTTTGCAGGAGCTTGCTAAAGATAATTGGGAAAAGATTGATAAGCCTGTATTAACTTTTATCAACTGCAAGGAAGTGCATTTACAAACACTTTTAAAGTGTTTGTATGATTTCTTGTGGAAAGCAGTTGGAGAAGCTAAACTTTTGGATCTCAAAACAATCTGTATACAAAAAAAAGTAACATTATGCAGCTTGGTGCATTTCTAAGTCTTTGCAAGATATATATAATTAAATGGATTTTCCCAGTACACTGAAGAATACGTTGTCCATCAGAAACAAAGGATTTTGGCATGAAATGCAAAGTCTTAAATCCTCATCCTGTGCCATATTTTTAATTTAAATGAAGACCCACAGTCTAACTTTCTGTTAGCCAATCAACCACTATATCCCTATATATAGCTATCTAATACTTCAGATTCTGTTTTTGAGAATGAATACATTTCAGATTTTTCAGAAAATAGCTTGGAATTTTCACCATGATGTAAGTCCCTTCTTGGTCCTTGGATTATCTGATGGCTAGAAGCACATCTCCAGCTTTTACAAAAATATGAAAAATATTTTTTGTTTTGTAATAAATTTTTGAAGTTTTTAGATGTGTTTCTTTAGAAATCTGAGACAACAGTTCCTGTCCTACATTTGATTGAATTCATCCTTTTCACAGTACACAGTGAAAATGACTATTAAAATTACATTATTCAAATCCACTTGTGTGGATCAGATTAATTAAATGGGCTTATGCAATACTTTTGAGTTTATTGTATTTCAGAAACTATTTCCTATTCTATTACTATGTGACTACTATAATATAAAAACATGAGATTCCATCTTGAGCATGTCTTCAGAGATAGTGTTTTTACAGACTGTTGTATAAGAAAAGCTTTGATTTTTTTTTTAAAAAAGTAGATTTAAGCCATTGCTGGATATAATGCTGCTTAAAAGTACTATACAGATAATCACTGAAAAATATACATTGTAACCATTTATTACATTGCATTTGTCATAGTAAATTATAAATACTAGATTCCAAGGAAGTATTACTATTGTATCTGTATTGAGGTTCTTTTTTTAAGTAAAAAAACTATTTCAATATGGGTTGAAAATATGTATCAAATATTCCTAAATGAATGAAATGCTTGTTTTTATTCATAAGGTTGGCATACAGCTGCAGAGAATGAAGTTTTATTTATAAATAGCAGCATAATTTTTATTTAAATAAATTGCTCTGAGTCACAGCAATTACTCTGATTTATACCAGTGGTAAAAATAAGTTGCTTATAATTGAGTATAAGTAAAATCTCTGATAATATCAAAGAACATGAACCAGTTATTCTTAAATAGTTTTAAATGTAATCTTAATATAGATCTGGCTCTGTTAATAACACATTTTTGCCTATAGTATGATATTATAAAATATGTCTGTTTTATTATGGTTATTTTAGTATTTCATTTGTAACAACTTTCCAAACATTTATTTATTTAAAATATGTATTTTAAATAACAATAACACCAAATATTAATTATTTAAAAAGAGATGAAAAACATGTAACAAAAAGCTTCATTTGCTTCCTTTCTACCCTGAAATAATTTATTAGAATTGAAATATTATCTTCAACTATATTGTTATAGTGAATTCCAGAAAAATAAGGTAGGTGGAGGAAGAGCACTTTTCAGCAACATTTCTTCGGTGCCATTTATATAAAAGTTTTTAATGGGGTGGGAAGTAGCCACTCATATTCTACTCCTGCATTGATGCAGTGGCTTGTTCCCATGAAAGGTTTAACTGAGTCGTCTGACCAAAATGGGTTAGAAGGTGGCCCATTTAACACAATCCCAGAACATAAAATTGAGCCCTAAGCAGGTCCTTTCTTGCATAGGTTTAAACTTAGCCTACCAGTCAGCTTTGTCACAAAACATCAACATCCAGTTGGTTGCCCTGTTTTGCTTGTATACTCCTTTCAAAAAAATAGCTGAAAGGGAAGTTGACAGCAGGGAAATCCAGCCAGAGTGTGAGTTATACATTTTGATATGAATTGGGTCTTAGGGCACCGCCAGTTTCCTTTTCTTCCCATCCATCCCATTTTCTTTTTCTTAATGTCAGTTCTTCAGGGTAGGCCAAATCAAGAAACATATTCCAGAACTATAATTTATTGAGGTGGGCTATAATAACCAAATCCTCCAAGTCCCATTGCACTTCTTCCCCTCTTCCTCTTATATCTTAATAAATCATGGAGAAATCTCTTCTTCCATTCCAGAAGATAAGTAATGTTTCTGCCTTCCTTGTTTACATAAGACTTTCTGAATATTTGGTTCAAGGCCATCTCCCTGGCTCTCTACACATGCTGTATGCTGCCTCCTTGGCCAGGGGGGAGAGGGAGTACAGGTAATCCTCAACTTATAACCATGATGAGCCAAAAATTTATGTTGCTAAGTGAGATATTTGTTAAGTAAGTTTTGCCCCATTTTATCACCTTCCTTGCCATAGTTGTTAAGTGAATCATTGCAGTTCTTAAGTTAGTGACATAGTTGTTAAGTGAATCCAGATTCCCCTTTGACTTTGCTTGTCAGAAGGTTGCAAAAAGTGATCACATAACTCCAAGACACTGCAACCATAAATATAAGTCAGTTGCCAAGGATCTGAAATTTGAGCATATGACCATGGGGATGATGCAATGGTTGTGAGTGTGAAAAATAGTCATAAGTCACTTTTTTCAGTGCTGTTGTAACTTTGAACGGTCACTAAATGAACTGTTGTTAGTCGAGGACTACCTCTAGTAACATAGGAGTGGTTTTCTGACCTCAGGTACATGGGATCCTAGGTACTTGGAGAGGAAGCAAGGGTGATTCTATATTTCTAAAATGGCACCTGTTGACCCAGTTAGTTGAATTGCAGATTGTTAGGACCATTGGTGAAGATATTTGTATGGATTAGAACTGGCTAGGTCAAGGGTGTTATGAGCCCAGGGCTACTTGGGCAATCGAGAATATATGAGCTCATAGTACAGACAAAATTGACAATCATAGGTAATATAAAACTGGGTGATGGGAAGTTAGCTGGACTTGAGTAAATTTATTTATTAATTCTTGCTTCGATACTCAGCATGAGACTAATTTGAACTAAGTCTCCATTTTAATTTTAATTCAATAAAAATTATTTCTAAGAAGTATTCATACCTCAAGGATTTGAAATTCTGCAATCATTCTGACTGATTGTTACTATTGTAGTTCATTTTATAATGTGAAGTAGAGTATCATGCTCATGAGGCTAGGTAAGGAAATACTTTGCTTTCTTCCAGTTGTGCAAAGTATAAAGAAGAAAATGTCCCAATAGAAAAAAATCCACCATTGTCTCATTATCAAATATGGAGCATTTGTTGGAACCAGCCCAGTTTGTTGTAAAGACCATCTAGTTTGGGGATAATCTAATTGGCCTGTCAATTGTTTCTCTTTTTGATCTGATGACATTCTGTTCATACAACTCCTTTTTAAACTTAAATTTCTGAACTTGTGAGAAAAATTGTTTGCTTTTGATTTATACTGGGACAAAAAGATATGAGCACAGTAGATTGTCATACCTGAAAAACAAATAAAATAAGTACAGCAGAAGTGAGAAATCATTTGTCTAGATACTGTATTTATTACTATTTTGGAGACTCAGGTTCATGGAGGAAGGGGAGTGGAGAACGAATTGTAAAGGAGGAATTGTCATGTATAGGAGGCCCTGGAAAAAACTGGCCTTTTTTCTTACGTTGCTTTTAAAGAGGTTTGATAGTTTGGCTTTTGGTTTGATTGTAACTGAGATAAGTCTATTAAGAGTTTACATTATATTTTTGTGTTTCCAACCACATTGATAAGAAAGTGTGGTACTGGTTCTCACCAATTAAGCGGATTTGTAGGCTGCAAAAAACAGAATATAGAAATGATACACTGTACATCCCTGGAGGCCCAGGTAACTCCACTGATTTCAAGAAAGAGGAGAAATAAACCATAGTAAACTTTATAAAAATGCTTCTTGGAGTCATATAATGTATAATGACAGTCCCAGACTGGAGAAGCAATAAACTAATGGAATTCTTTAAATTATTTTATAATATTTTTTTCAAATGCAATTGAAAAAAATATCTGAATAGAAGAGCCTTTGTATGATTTTTGTGAATGCCTGTAGTATTTTTTTCAGCCCCATGATCAGTGTTATTGCAAATGTAGTACTGGAGTGTGGTGTTTTAATGACTACTCATTGGGTATGGAACCCATGGCATGCATTAGATACATGTATCTTCTTTCTGCCCTCTTATTTGAGAATTCTTAAATTTATTTGGTTTTTAATCTGAGTTTTATAAATATTTTATCCATATGTGTTGTATTCACATTTATATATCTCTTTTGAAAACGTGTGAATAATACTATATAGCAGGGGTGGGATTCAGCTGGTTCAGACTGGTTTGGGCGAACTGGTAGTTATGGCCAGCAGCTGGGCCTGCACACCTGCCCCCGCGCTACCCCGTCTTATACAATTGCCGTGTTTTTGATGCAGCTTCCATGTGTGCAAGGCACGTGCGCAAGTGAAGCTATCCCATCCTATACAATCGCCATGTTTTTGATGCAGTGTGCATGTGCACAAGGCACACACACAAAGCTATCCCATCCTCTGCAAGCACCATGTTTTTGACGCAGCATGCATGCGCGTGCACGTGCGCTCACATTTTTGATTCTGGGCGAACCGGTTGTTAAATTATGTGAAGCCCGCCTCTGCTATATAGCCACTTATCTAGTACTAGGTATATAGAACTGTCACATTTCAATAAAACAAGTAAGTCCTTCCCACTTTAGTACTTTCTAGAATATATTTTCTCTGCCATTTTTAATCCAGTACTACTTTCTTTAAAAGAAACTTCCCTTATTTAATCCTGAAGCTGTTTGTCATCTGGCCTAGTAAATATGTACAAGACTTGGCTGCAAAGAAAAGAGCAAAGCAAGCAGGAAAGAAAGTGATTTTCTGCCATTTTACTTCCTCTCTGAGAAGTTGGGATATGTTTGTCTGTGCAGTGTTTGTTGGCCAAACAAAATTTAGGAAAAACAAAATATTCCAATAATTGAGGAGAAAAATTTTATTAAAACTTCCTAGAAATACTATATTGCAAAATCATTGCAAAATCATTGAGAATAATGTAGACATCATCTCTGATGGAAATGCCAGAGAATATCATGGATGTACCAGCATAAAGAATAGAGTATTTTCTACCTAGGAACTAGAAGATTTAACAACAGTCTTTCCTGGTATCCTTTAGATCAGTGGTTCTCAACCTGTGGGTTGCGACCCCTTTGGGGGTCGAACGACCCTTTCACAGGGGTCACCTAAGATCATCGGAAAACACAAATTTTCAATGGTCTTAGGAATAATTTTATGGTTGGGGATCACCACAACATGAGGAACTGTATTGAAGGGTCGCGGCATTAGGAAGGTTGAGAACCATTGATTTAGAGAAATGGCAGAAATTGTGGTTGCAGAATTATAAAATGACAATGTCAACAGCATATAAGGAGAATTTGTATAAGATGTTTTATAGGTGGCATCTACCCCCGGTGAGAATAGCTAGAATGTTCAAGAACAAATCGGAGAAGTGTTGGAAGTGTCATCAGATTCCGGGTTCATACTACCATATGTGGTGGACGTGTGCAGAAGCTAAAAGATATTGGACTAAAATCCACACATGGTTGGAAAAAATGATAAAGCAACATACTGATTTTAAGCCAGAGAAATTCTTATTAGGGATTTTACCAGAAACATAACAGAGAACTGAGATACTTAACTGTAAATGTCTTAACAGTGGCTAGAATTGTATTTGCTAAAAACTGGAAAGGAGAGAAGATACCTACTGATGATGATGCTATTAAGAAAATTTTGGAATGTGCTGAAATGAGCAAATTGACATTTGAAATTAGAGAACAGGAAGATAAACAATATTATAACAATATTGATATGGGATTTATTTTATCAATGGCTAGATAATAAAGCATGGAAGTGAAATATGAAATATGAAATGGATGTAATAATAAAATATATAAAGCAGGTTTTTTCTTATGAGAGATAAGCCATTGTTAAACAATTGGTAAATGAGAACAATAATACAAAGGGATATAATAAATTGTCAAATAAGAGAATTTTGGATATGGGATTAAGCACAAAAGATTTGTAACTGATCGATACACTTTCTGTAATTGTAATGGATGATGGTTGTTTTAAGTTTTGTTTAAAAATAAAAAAATTTTTTAAAAAAGAGAATCATAAGGTACAACACTTAATGATAGTCATAGGTTACAAATAAGCAATCAGGAAACAATATCAATATAAATTGTAAGGATACCAGCAACAAAATTACAGTCATTGCACGATGTAGCTTGGTGGGCGTGGCAGGGGAAGGATACTGCAAAATCCCCATTCCCTCCTCCCTCCTGGGGAAAGGATATTGCAAAATCTCCATTCCCACCCCACTCTGGGACCAGCCAGAGATGGTATTTGCTAGTTCTCCAAACTATTCAAAATTTCCGCTACCGGTTCTCCAGAACCTTTCAGAACCTGCTGGATTTCACCCCTGCCTTGATGCCTCTGTTGGCAACCTTCCCCTCCCGAATTTGTAAACTGTCCTGGATGGAGACATTTTTGATTGGAGTAACTGGACTTTTCCATCGTGAAATGAATATGTATTTTATTGCTTGCATTAATAAAGAGCCAGTTTTCACGCGCATAGCTCCAGGTTTGGAGGTGGAAGACGGTACCTCTACCGTCTCTTTGCCGTCGTTTTTCCCCCTTTTAACCAAATCCCTTCATATTTAGTACCATGCCTGCATGACGTCTGATTTTTATGGTGGCACATGCCGGGTTCCTCAGCTGATTAAATTTGTTTTAATGAAAGCCACTTAGTAGTATTGGAAATCATAAAAACAGATCAACCTATTTACTAATGTTGTTTAAAAAAAAGAAATGTTTTATGCCTCAGTGTTTTTCTTATTCATATACACACGCGCACACACACACACGTGTGTGTGTGTGTGTGTGTGTGTATTAAAAAACCCGAAGAAATTTGAAAATCAGCTCAGATGCCTGGGTTTATTTTATATTCCTCTCTAGTGGCAGATTTATCACAGTCCATAAAACAAGCTGCTGCATCTGGTGGTGAAAAGAACTTAAAAGTCAGGGAAAAGGAGGAGGCCACAAGGAATTCCATAATTAACTCTCAGCTAACTATTTTCTGCTCGTTCCTCTTCTTGTACGCTGCATTTCGATATAATTAAAGCAAAAGTTGTACATTGAGCCTGGCAGCACTGAGGAAATGCGTATACATTCAAAGTTGCTGGAAGTTTTATGGGAAGGACGTTGTGGTTTTTTTCTCTCTCTATCGTCTTCTCACATCCTCTTCTATTTGTGTACAGGAAGTGCTCAATTTACAACAGTTCGTTCAGTGACCGTTTGAAGTTACAATGGCACTGAAAAAAGTGAACATGTGACTATTTTCACACTTACTACCATGGTAGCATCCCCCTGGTCACACGATCAAAATTAAGATGCTTAGCCGCTGACTCACATTTATGACGGCTGCGAAGTTCCAGGCGGTGGTGGGCTGCAATCAGTTTAACAAGCGGTTCTGTGAGTGTGCTCCTAATGTGCTTGCATGCAGAGTTCAAAATGCATCAATTTGAAGCTCAGCTGCTTACCTTCCAAGGCAGCCCCGGTAAGTAGAACAGCGGAGGCGCAGAAATCAGCTGTGCCACGCGAATCAGCTGAGCCAGAAAGAAGGAAATATAGGACAGGACGGGGGGGGGGGAGGCAGCTGATTGTCAGAACTACTGATTTGCCTGAACCAGTCCGAACCAGCAGCAGCTCACCACTGGTTCCAGGGTCATGTGATTCCCCTTTTGTGATCTTTTGACAAACAAAATCAAGAGGGAAGCTAGATTCACTTAATAGTCATGTTATTAACTTAAATAACATGAACTTCCAGTGATTCACTTAACAATTGTGGCAAAAATTTTGGGTTAATTGTGGTCGTAAGTCAAGGACTACCTGTACTTGTGACCTTTCATTTAACGACAGTTCGAAGTTATTATAGATTTAAAGTGCCTTAGGGCCTGTATTTACAACCATTGTAAAAACCAAATATTCACCAATATTCTGTAACATTTCTGTCTGGGTAGGAAGTTCTTGTCCCAAGTGAAAATTTCAAAGGATACAAGCATAAGTTTGGAGTGTGTCTTTTCTGCTCTCACTCCACTAGATTTGTTTTTGTTGCCCGGGATTTGTAAGACGGAAAAAGACTTTACCTCATTAGATATTGCTTATCACATTAGGGCCAAGTAAGAAGTCAAATAAATGTATATCTGGAAATGCAGTCCAAATGCATGCATCAGGAAAACAACTTTATTATCCATTTATGATGATTGGCATCCATTCAAATATGCATGTACAGATAGAAAATCAAAAGCCTCCTGGCTCATCCAACTGCTATATTTAAATTAGCCTGAGGACTTTAAAATGCATGGGCATAACAGCAATAATATATCTGTGCTTTTTAAGAAAAATGATACCCATCAGCAAATAATAGCTGTACATTGGATAGAGTCAGGTCTAAGCTCCAAAATGACACAGTAAAATCCAATCAAATCCAGTTCCTTATTAGCGTATACCTTGTAGACAGAATCTTGCCATATTAAAGTTATAATCTTTTAACCTAATAGAGTAATCCCAGAACATTCTATGTGTGGGTACCTGAAAATTTTCTTTTCTGCTGGATCCAGTTCAGGACTGTGCAGTCTCTTGTTTAAGGCTCTTCTGGAATGTGCTGCCTCCTTTATTTATTTTTTAGATTTTTATCTCTTATAACGTACAGGTAGTCCTTGACTTACAACAGTTTATTTAGTGACTGTTCAAAGTTACAACGGCACTGAAAAAAGTGACTGATGACCAATTTTCATACTTACAAGCTTTGTATCAGCCCCACGATATTGTGATCAAAATTCAGATGCTTGGCAATTGGTTCATACTTATGACCGTTGCTATTTCCCAAGGTCATGTGATTACCTTTTGCAACCTTTTGACAAGCAAAATCAATGGAGAAGCCAGATTCACTTAACAAACGTATTACTAACTTATCAATTGCAGTGATTCATTTAACAACTGTGGCAAGAAAGGTAGTAATATGGGGCAAAACTCACTTAACAAATATCTCACTTAACAACAGAAATTTTGGACTCAGTTGTGGTCGTAAGTCGAGGACTATCTATTACTTTATTATAAAGTAACTCAAGGTGGCAAACATATCTAATATTACTTCCTCCTCCTATTTCCCCACAATAACAACCCTAGCAGATGCATTGGGCTGAAAAACAGTGATTGACCTAAATCAACCAGCTAATATTCATGCTTCAGGCAGGACTAGAAATCACTATCAAATGAATTTCATGCCTAAGGTGGGATCAGAACCAGTGGTGGGATTCAGCCAGTTCGGGCTGGTTTGGGCAAACCAGTTGTTAAATTGCTGGCTGGCCCAGCCCCTCCCCTCCCTGCCCCTTCCAGGAGTCCCCACGCACCCCGTTTTTGCTCCCAGGAGGCTGCAGGGAGGCCTACTAGGTCCTAAGCGGGGCACGGGGGGTGCAGCGTG
>JANHZT010009392.1:22187-35925 GCA_032468215.1 Stegonotus admiraltiensis | reverse complement strand
AAAATGGTTGATGCTCAACATAATAAATAGATAGTATTATGCATATTGATCTTAATGAAGGAATAACATCATTCAGAAATTTGTAGAAAAATAGTTTAATGTACCACAACATTCCTTTGAAAGATACAGGTGTTCATTTAATTTTTGCACTTGTGAAAAGTTAATATATTTATTCAGCCTCTATTTAACATTTAATTGAATTGTGCCTGAGTTTAGGTTTTGCATTCTATTTTATTCATTTTATCTATTTATGTTTTACAAATTACTCATTGTTAACCATGTGTGGCGTCTTTTATTGCTCTCTGAGCTTAACCCATGCATGTACACACCTGCCAATCGAGGAAAACATTTCTTCTCCTTCTTCTTCACAAACATTTAGGCTATAATAAATCAGTAAGTTTTAACCTGTTACAAGACACTTTATACTCATCATGACATTTTGGAATAAATTGCATTTTTTACCTGACTGAATATTTATAGTCTTACCCAATTGGCATACTTCCAAGAAACTAAAAAAGCTTAAAGCACTGCATACATTATCATTTTGTTAACACTGGATAAATATTCTGTCATGATCAGCCATTCTGCTCTTTACATAAATGTTCCATATATGCCTAATCTTCTTGTTCTGAGACTGTCCCCTGCTAAATTGGTTTTAGTTAAGGTATTAAGCAGCAAAATTGTATTATCTACCGATGTTCAATTCAAAATAATTGATTTTTTTTTGTATAATTCCTGTTACTCTGACAATTTGAATCAAGGAAACTGCAGAGTCGCCAGTTATAAAAAATGATTTCATTGGAAAATCTAATTAGATTATTTCCTTTTTTTACATGTTTTTGTTTCAGTACTTGTAATTCTTCAAAAGATTTATCCCATAATTAAAACTTCTGCATTGATTTACAACTATGTTTATAAGCTCAACACACATTCGAGATTCTGTCCTTAAGTTGACAGATTTTTTAATAAGCAAGTTAGCTACAGTTTTGCTTAGAGCAACCAAAAGACATTTGTGCTAAATAAAAAGCCAGTGAGTGAGAAAGCAGAACTTTAGATAGCTGGATGTTTATTCTAACCAAATGTGGAATACTGCTTTGGGGAGTTTTAATGGAATCAGCTCTGAATTTTTAATTTGCAGAATCTCCGCATTAATGAGAACTAAAAGTCTCTTTTTTCAGAGTTCTTTTATTTTGGCTCTTAAAATTATTTATTAATAACACCCCAGGTTTATATAGAGGGTTCTACAGTAGGTTTTGGAAATCTTGTTTGCCCAGTATATCAACCTAATCAATATTAAAAGTTTTACAGTTCTGAAGAGTGAAGCTTTTTCTTATTTTTATATCACATTTAATATTTTTATAAAATAAGCCCAGTTCGAAATCAGTGGTTATTTTCTTTCAAACAAATAAGTTTCTTTCCTTAAAAAAAATGCACCAACTTTTACAGCAATCCTTCAGCATTAAAACAAAGCATTTAAATAGCTAGTAGTGAAGAATGAAATGATTTTGTAGAAGCAATACTTTTTTCAGCAGTTGAAAACAAACATGGAGACTCTAATGGGGAGGAGGTGATTCATCATATAAAATATAAATAGTCTAAAAAGTTTGTTATAATCGCCAGTGCAAACAACATCTTTTTTCATAGGTTTTAATTAATATTTGCTTATTGAACTTCAGGTGTCCATTTATTCAATCGATCAATCAATCAATCAATCATTGTACTCTAAACTTAAAAAATAGGAAATTCCAGAAGATGAGGGAAAGATGTTCTAGCAGTCTAATGAGTAAACTATGAAAGCTGCTATGGTTAATAATGCTGATAGCTTTAAAATTCATCTATTGCTATTTATTATTTCCAAGATCTAGACACACAGACACACACACACACACATTCCAGTAGTCACAAAACTCGTGCATCACAGTCTGTTAGCCACTCTTTCTTTCCTAGAAGAAAATTATCAAATGATTTACCTTTGGGGACTGGGAACATGTATTTGGAATTCTGAGAAGATCTCAGGGCTAACTTCATAAAAATGCTGCCAAGAAACAAGCCGGCATCATTTTAAAGCACCTCTTATTAATCCACATATATACAAAACAAATTGATAAATTCAGTGCACAGTAGTTGAAAGATTTTTTTCAGAATTAATGTGAGCTAGGAAATCTGAAGTGGGATAATTTTAGAAACCCAGATTATCAAAAACATATCCCTAGGACAGGTAGTCCTCGACTTACAACAGTTCATTTAGTGACCGTACAACAGCACTGACAAAAGTGATTTATGACCATTTTCTACACTAATGACCGTTGCAGCATCCCCATGGTCACATGCTATACATTTGGAAGCTTGACGACTGGTTCATATTTATGACGGTTGCAGTGACCCGGAGTCACTTGATCACCTTTTGCAACCTTCCGACAAGCAAAATCAATGGGGAAGCCAGATTCACTTAAGAACCATATTTCCAATTTAACTGTAATGATTCACTTAACAATTGTGGCAAGAAAAGTTGTAAAATGGGGGAAAAACTCATTTAACAAATGTCTCACTTAACAACATAACTGTTGGGCTCAATTGTGGACGTACGTTGAGGACTACTTGTATTTGAAAGGCTTACCTGTATATTTAAATTTTTGCTCTTGAAAATTTAAAGCTAAATAATACATGTTATTTATGACAAATATTCTGCAATTAATTTAAAAACTCAATTACTAATACAAAATTCCATATAGAGGTGACATTTGAATTCTTTATCTGCCCTTCAGGTTACTCCTCTGGGATTGTGATGATAGGAGCTACAGCTATTACATTGAAGTTTCTACAAATCAGCAACAGTGGACCATGGTGGCTGACCGAACAAAAGTTTCTTGCAAGTGAGTTTCATTTAAATATCTAAATGTCTGGATCAGAAAACATATAAATAATAAATAAAATAGAAGGTTTTGTATTGTATTGTACTTAGGCCAAGACCAAAATTAAGAATTAAAATCTTGTGAAAGAGGTTTCATTGTTATTCTATAAGCATTCATCCTTTGAATCACAATAAAGAAGGACATTTCTGGTGAATCCAGTTTAAAAAGTAAAAATTTAAACAAGGAGTGTTTAGTTCTATGGGTTTTGTTTAATGTACTTTAATGTGTGATTGAATAATGGTATTCTCCTTCCTTGCTGCTTCCTATTTGCTTAATCCAGCATCGATGAGTTAATCCTTTGTTTATGGAATTAGATTATAGTATAAAGAATACCTGCAAAGTCCCAGCAGGAAAAATAAGACAACACCATTTTCAGCAAACCTCTTTGATCAGTGAAAGTGCCAAAGAAAATAATGAGAAACAAAAGAGAAGAAAATGAAATTCAGTATACATGTCAGGAAATGCATTTGATAGTCTAGTCAAGTGTGAAAACTTGTTTTCAGGTCTGCATATGCTGCCTTTGGTTGGTTTAATTGTATTTTAATGTAGTATTTTTTTTGTAAATTAATTATTTAGAACTCAGGGCCTGAAGTGACAGGTTATTCTTAAAGCCCTCTACCTTTCTTACTAATTCTCAAAATGCTGGTGATGGAAATGTTGGCGTATTTATTATCTTCAGAGAGAAAGCTTGCTGTCTCCTTTAAATGGAAGCCAATTAATGCATATTGGCCTTGTAATTGTCATTTTAAATGCTGCATACAGGTTAAAAAAAAAAGTCCCTTCTGGAAAAATTCTGTTTTCTCAACACAGCGTGACAGTAATGACATGGATTCATGTTCTCTTCTCTCTGAAAGGGCAAATATTTCTGATGTTTGGTTTCTTGGCTCTAATAAGAGAAATATGTGCTGCTAAAAAATTATAGAGGAAGATACTAAATCTATTTCATACAGGAAGAGTAAAGTAAATAAATAAATCTGAACAATAACAAACATAAAAATAATCTGAATCAGTAAAATAATTCTAAATCTGCCAACCCCAAAGGCCATAATGTCTGAAAATATCAGGGTTGAAATTATGTTGACCTTCTTAGGACAGAAAGTGATCTTCCACGTCAGCGATGCACTGAAGTTGATAAATCAAGCTTTTAAATTTTCTTTGCCCGTTCTCAAACATACTCGTGGTTGCCTGTAAATTTTCAGACTGTTCCTAATCTTTTTTAAAAATGCATTTTTTTTCTTCCATTCAGTTGTGTCTAGTTCTCAGAGACTGCTTGGACTCCTTGCAGTTTTCTTGGCAAGGTTTTTTAAGAAGTGATCTGCCATTTCCTCCTTTCTAGGGCTCAGTTGGCTTTGTGCCTAAGATGACTCAAAATCTCAGTTTGTGGCCTGATGCCTTAATCATGACACCAAACTGACTCTTATTGTAATTATATTATCTACATTAGATCAATCAAAATTATTCAACTGATCCTTTTGATGCCTGATAGTTTACTTCTGTAGAACTGGAGTGACAACTTTTTTTGTGTGACAGGGCTGCCTTTAAAAAAAAACAGTTTTTGGCTGCTGAGAGAGAAAATAGCGGGTTGATAACATTATCAGAGAGGATATCCAGCCCATTTAACTCTTTTCTTAGGCTTTGTTTAAAAATATAGGAAATGTTAATAGGTTCATCTAATCTGTGAGAGATTTAATGCAACGATATAAATTGTTTTTCTCCAAACTTGAATGCAAATTTGATCCAGTTTTTTCAGTGGCATTATTGTAAATCTGACTGGGGAGAAAAGGACTGTGGACTACCGACTTTGCCCAAGTCTGGGTATACATTTATAGTCTATATTCAAGTATTTGGTTTTTCAGTTTTGCAGAGACTAAAATCTACCTCTGTTACATTGCAGTCTATCCAAGTGTACGACAAAATAATTTCCTTTTAAAATAGGCTAACATAGACTTAAGAATATTACTTGTTGTGTGTAACAGATGATTAGCAGCACACTGATGAAACCAAACCCCATATTGATGGATTATCTCCCCTAGTGGTTTCATGTAGAGGTTAAAAAGGAGAGGCAGAAGACTTGAGCCTGGGGCACCCCCACATTGCAGGGGCCTAGGACTCAATCTTTCCTCTCCTACCAACACTGACTGGAACTTGCCATGGAGTACAAATGATAACCATAATACAGTGCCTCCTATTCCCAACCTCCAAAAGCAATCCAGAAGGATACCATAGTCAAAAGCCACTGAGAAATGCAGAGTCCACCTCTGTTCAGAGTCCTCCAAAGGACATTGATAATACAACCTATATCATTTCAGTTCTGTGCCCTAGCATGACTCTGAAGGTCCAGATAATCCATTTCATCCAGGTCCTTTTCTTGAAACTGTGAGCCAACCACCCTCTCAGCAAATCTTAGAAGATTGAAGACTGGACAAATATTATCCAATTTTGTGGATATTTCATTCCATGATCATGTTCCAGATCTGTGCTTAAAACTGAATATTCTGTGCATGGAATGTTAGAACAAAAAAAGGTTTTCAGGCCCCTAATAATAAAAGGCTGTCTTCCAAATAGCAAACAGAATTGGCTTTTACTAGGAAGTCTGTAAGCTCTGCTGAGTGTTGATTTCACAGGAATTATTATTGTTAGTACTTATTTTAGCTATTTGCTGTAAACCACTCAGAGCATTTTGGCTATCGGGGCAGTTTACAGTTTTAATATAAATAAATAATTCTCTGTAGCAGAATTTCCCAACCTTTCCAGCTTTGCAGACTGGCAGGGGAGGGGGGAGAGGAGAGAGTTCTGCACGAGCGGCCAGCAAGTGCACAAGCACAGCTCTATTTGTGCGAGCAAGCTCACACAAATGGAGTGCATATGCACATGCTCGCACATTGTTTGCGCAAGTGTGGATGCATATGCGCATGCTTGCCTGCAGTTTCCACAACCTGGTTGCAAACATTTCACAGCAATCCAGAGGTTGGGGATCCCTGCTCTGTAGAACACCTTTTAAAAATGCACATTACTTTTGTAGATAAATAAACATGTTCTTTCTCTAGCTTTAAATATCAGAATGCTGTAATGTTTATTCATTTATTAGAATTTGTCAAACAAAAATGAGAACAAGAATAAAAGAAAAAAAATACAATGACAGGGATGATAGGCACGTTAGTGCACTTATACATGCCCCCTCTACTGACCACTTAAGTATGAAGTAATGTCCATGGAAATCAATTTATGACTAAAACTGTGAAAATTTGTAGCTGAGACAACTGGATCAGGTAGAGCATTCCAGACTTTGACAACTCTATTTCAGAAATCATATTTTTTACAGTCAAGTTTAGAACAATTTACATTGAGTTTAAAGTGGTTGTTCATGCACATATTATTACGATTAAAACAGAAAAAGTCATTTACAGGTAAAGCATTACTATGTACAATTTTGTATACAATACCTAGGTCTGACTGCAAGCAACGCAGTTCTAAGTTATCCAAACCGAGAATTTCAATCCTAGTAGCATAGGGAATTCTATCGTGTACAGAAGAGTGCAAAACTTTTCTCGTGAAATACTTCTGAACCCGCTTGATTGTACTGATATGGTGGGGATTCCAAACAGTTGAACAGTACTCTAAGATTGGTCTAGCATAAGTTTTATAAGTTCTAATTAGCAATACAATGTTTCCAGGAAAAAAAGCTTCGCAAAATTAAATTTACAACTCTTGGTGCTTTTTTAGCAACGCTGTTACAGTGAACTTTGGAGCATAAGTCGTCAGAAATAAGTACACCTAGGTCCTTGACAAAGTGAGGGTCATCTGCTAGATCAGGGGTAGTCAACCTTTTTATACCTACCGCCCACTTTTGTATCTCTGTTAGTAGTAAGATTGTCTAACCGCCCACCGGTTCCACAGTAATGGTGATTTATAAAGTAGGTACAAAATCCCTACCGCCCACCATGAAAGCGGGAACGCCCACTGGTGGGCGGTAGGGACCAGGTTGACTACCACTGTGCTAGAGCAATACCATCTAGCTTATACTTGACATTCTGATTACGTTTACCAATATGTAGGATTTATTAATCAAAATTTGAAGTTGCCGAATAGATGATCATTCAGTGTGTGTAGGGGTTTTTTGTTTTTAATTGGTAAAACAAAATGAGGGAAAAATACATAGCGATGAAAAGAAAAGAAACCAGGGACAAAAATAATGGTGAGAAAAGAAAACGGCAAAAAATAATATAAAATATTTGTACAAATAAATTATTATGTTAGTAAAAACACAAAGGCCAATAAAGTTATAAGTGCATAAATAAAGTGCATAAAGTTATAAGTGGATAAATGTGACCTTCATTGTAGTGTTTCCCAGAGTTCTTTGTTATTGTGTTCATTTTTTAGCCAGAGCAATTATTTATAATTTTAAATACCCCTGATCCACTGGAAAATACGGTTTTCCAGTATTTTATAAAGAAAATTGGCAGCTAGCAATAGAACGTGAATCAGTTTATTAGGATGTACCCATTTATATATCTTAGGAAAAACAGTCAATATACTAACAGCAAGATCCTTTAGTTTAGGAAATATTGTAGGGTTGCCAATTTCCCTCAAAGTCAAATTATTTAGCTTTTCATAAAATATGATATTGTATAAGATAGAATGGTAAGTTAAATAATATCCTAGAAGAAGGTGCTGGCAAAACTGTTCAGTAGCCATCAAACAAAACTCTAAGGACTGAAGTCATGAAGCCACTAGAGACAATCTGAGTGAACTTTTACTTTTTATAAAGCTATTTCCACACCATCAGCAAAATCTAGACACATTACAATTGTTTCATATGATTAAAGTCAGTGTACTATCCAGACTTTTATTTGTTTGTTTTATGAATTATGTAAGTCATAAGAAAAAATGAAAAGAGATTTTTGTTTTGCATGATGCTTGTGTGTGTGCACGCATGTGTATGTGTATGTGTGTGTGTGTATAATTTATAATTTATATGTTTGTGTGTCACATTAATTAAAAAAGAAGAAAATTATTAAATATTTCCTATTCTATGAAGTAAAAAATTCATATTATTGTAGGAAACTATATGCACAGGATAAATGTATGCATTTTAGGAAAAATAAAATTCAGAAGAATATGCATGATTAGAATGTGAAACAAGGAATAATTACAAAGATAGTACAATTGTGGATGTAAACCACAAGATGGGGTCACTGTAACATCCAGAGCTTACAGTATTTCAAATTTAATTCACTTTCATTTTTAGTGAAATCTGCTAGAAAAGAAAGACAAAAACAGTATTCATTGCATGAAATTATTGCAAAAAAACCCCAAACCCCACCTTTGGCAAAGTTAGCAGCACTTTAATTATGTGATTCTAGCCTCACCTGAACTCCTATTAGCCAAGTTAATTAAAGACTAAGATTTTCAACTATATAGTAATCAAGTCCAAATATTATAACAAGAAAGGAAACCTTTATAGATGTTTAATAAGGAGCAGAGATTCCAGGGAAAGTTTCTTCCATATTTGGATGAAAAATAGAAGATAGCAATCTGAAAGTCTAGATACAAATCTAATTTCCTGGAAATACTCATCTATGAACAGAAAGTAAGGAAAATGTTAAAACAAAAATTAAATAGTGAATTCTGAATCCTTTAAATAGAAAGTAAGCAAAATAATAAAATCAGAGTGCCATATGGAAGGGGAAAAATTCAAAAATTATGTTTGTGGAAGGAAGCCTAAATCTATTTAGACATGCTCAGAAGACTAACCATTCTGTCCCAAAAGACTTACACAGGGGAAACTTGTCAGCAACAGGATTAAAACTGAAAAAATAATAAATTTAAAGTAAGAAAATATTTCTTTTCTTAAATAGTCAGGCCAAAGTCTCAAGGGCCCAAAGTAGAAAACTTTTTTAAATCCTAAGAGAAGAAAAGATAAAAGGAAAAAAGGGGGGGAAAGTCGAATCCTTATAATGGGATTCAATTGTTGGAATTTTCTGGTGATCTGCTTGATCTATCACTGTCTACAGTACATTTGTTTGTATTTCAAATAAACTGTCACCAAAAGCTAAATGGGATACCGAACCCTGTAATTTTCATTGTATTAGTAATTGTAGTTGTGTGCCATACACCTTCATCTTTGGCCCTCCATCAAAAGCACCTGCAACATCCACCACTACCCTGTGGTCAAAACTACTGAAGCCCTGCTGTTTTTGTACATGTGTATGATGTCATGGTACATGTTCAAAAGGGAAAGAGCTTGCATCGGTTCAGTGCAAAGCTGCTTTCATCTTTTGCACCTCCCTTCCCCTCCCACATTGTCCTAAAGTGTGTGGAGTAGCCCCTGACATCTCCAAAAAGGTGTTGCTGAGTTTAGGACACTGCAGTTCCAATTTGCAAAAACAAAAAGTGACCAAACATCTGAACCTTTGTACCTTGATTTTGAAGTCAATTTATTGTCTGACATTTCTCTCCATACATATCGTTCTGTTCTTTAAGTTCAAGGAGAGGAAAGCTGATGGGAAGCTTGGAGAACAGCTGCTTAATAGTTGCCTATCCATTCTTTAACATAAACCAGACAAGAGAACCAATCCCATGTAGGTTTTTATTTTTATTTTTATTGTAAAGCTTTAGTAACAGAATCTTGCAAATCTGAATGTGCTTCCCACCTCCCTCCCTTTATCTTTGAATGAAATAAGGAGGGGTTTCTGTGAGACATTTATTGAAGGCCATTTCCTCTGCCCTCTACAGTGTTTTACAATATTGAAATTTCAAAGCATATAGATATTTAAATACAGGTAGTCCTTAACTTATGACCATTTGTTCAGAGGCCATTCAAAGTTAAAATGATACTGAATTAAAGGACTTAAAACTGGTCCCCATATTTATGACCACTTCAATGGTCTGTAGTTATAAGATCAAAATTCAGGCACTTGCCAGCCTACCTGCACTTACTACCATAGAGGTGCTGCAACTCCCCACAGCCACCTCTCCCCTCCATCTATGGCCTTTTGGCCCTTTGTAGTCCATGGCTCCTGCTGCTCTAATTGGCCTTTCTTACTTCTGCTGCTGACCAGGCATGCCAGCCAGACTTTCTTCCCAAGTTCATGCATACATTTTCTTCATCTTGGCTTCATGTGGACAGTCTTGCAAAGGGCCAGGGTAGGCAGACCTTAGAAGCAGAGGTAGCAAGAAGATGGGAAAGGTGGCAGAGACCTTGGAGTGCGGAGTGGTGAGGGCAAGTGTGACTGGGCTGGGGAAGCTTTGGTTTCCCAGGTCATTGCAACTTTGTTTGGCATTGCTGGGGTGTGTGTGTGTTGGCCAACTCATCATAACCAAGTTGCTGAGGCCAACTCGCTGCAGAATAACTAGCCATGGCCAAATGCTGTGGGACAACTCACCACAGGACAAGGACAAGACTTACACAGGACAAGACTTACACTAATATCAAAGAAATGGTGAAATAGAAATCCAGATCTAGATACATTGACGACACATCTATGGAAGTTACACCATTTTTAGTCCTTTGTCTACAGACTGCCACAGTGAGGTGTTTTTTGTTTTGTATATACAGTGTGCTCTTTTCTTTCCATCCAAATAATTGAGAGAAGGGCTTAGAACTTTAAACTTTTCCTTAGTAACAATTTGTCATACCTTATGGTGTAACCTTATGGTTAATTTCAAAGAAATATCAAATTCTGGCTTTGGAAAGTAATTTTAGTTAGTGAAAGAAATTTTCAGAAGGGTTTAATTAACCCATTTTTGTCAGCCACTTAGAGTAGAAGAAGGAACCCACAAATCTAAAATTAATGATCGTTTTTGCTATGAAATGCCTCTCACACCCTTGTCAGACCAAATAAATATATAACACAGTTAAAACAATCCATCCAGCTACATTTACTTGGAAAATGTAGTGTACAAAGTTTTATCTTCCATTTGTTAGTTTAATATTTATAAATGTTAAGCAATGGGATTTCTGAAGCTGAATAACTATAGTGAAATCCAAAATGTTAAAATGTTTTTCTAAGTGGTGTAATACATCTATTTAGTAACTGGATTCAGCATTTCCTTAATTCATATTGCCATCTTTAAAAAGCTAAGGTTGCGTGAGTCTTAAGTTTATACAACTTCCTAGTCTAGCAATAAATTATTGCTGCGCGTAACTTAAAATATAAATTAGTGCTTGTAGATCAGTGGAAATTCACGTAGTATGCTTAGCCATTAGAACATTGAATATTCAACTTTCACTTCTGTAAACTGTGGAACATATGGAATTTTTCATGATGCAATGAAAGGAGATATAGTTCATTATAATACATTAATACATTTGTTGCAGGACATAATTTTTCTCTAAGTTGCTAGTAAAATAAAAAAAACCTCACTGTTTATATATTATTACACTACTTTTGTCTCATTCACCATGTACTGTTTATGAATTTAGACATTCATATTTCAAGATTTCAAAGAGTGCTTTCAGGTTTTTTCATTATTTCATAGCTTTTACTTTAAGTAAGACCCATTTTGTCATCCATATACAAGGTACTTTGAATCCTGGCAGTATGTCATAACCTAGAAGTAGAAAATGCAGCATTTTGCTTTAGAAGTCTAAACAAAATTCATGAGCAATTACTATATTTGGCTTTTTCCAGAACTGAGAAAAGTAGTACATTGTAATTTTTGGAATGATTCAGCTTGCAGTGTTCTGTGGAAGCTGACCGAGTCCAAAAATTTAGAAAAGGACAACATGTTAAGAATCGAAATTGATTTTTTAAAAGCTCACAGAATACAGTAGTTCTACCATTGCCGAGCTTGGAAACTAAAAAACCCAAGTCAAAAGCAGAATACAATTAAAATGATGATGACGATGAGAGGGATGACAACAACAGTATAGTATTCCTCAATATTCCTCAATTTACAACCACAATTGGGACTAGAGCTTCAGTCACTAAGCAGTGTGGTTGTGATGCAAGATGTCACAGGACCACATCAGGTGAGTTTAAATTATAAGGAAATGGACAAACTGAATGGCAAAAATTATTCAACAATGGAACAGGCCTTGAAAGGTGATGGACTCTTCTTCATTGGAAGTATTTAAACAGAGACTGGATCTATCAGAAATGCTACAGTAATGGTTTTCTGCACTGAGCAGGATATTGGATTAGATGATCGCCAAAGTTCCTTCAATTCTTACATTTTTATAAGAGTAACTCAGAAATATCTTAAGCCAAATATAATTTCCCCTAATTATTTTTTCAAGCACCATGAGAATATTAACACATGGTTTTCAGAATTAGAGTATGTCTATGTTTGAGTGATAATTTAATAGTTAATAACAGTTGTTTTATCACCATAGAAATTGCACAGTACTATCTGTTAAATGAGAAACTGGGCAAAACACACCCAGATATATCAATATAGTACCACTTTACTATGCTCTCTTGTTCTAAGAAAAATATTGTAGAGAAGTATGTCCTAATTGTTCTTAGAGCATTAAAAATAGAGAGAACTACAGATAATGCGTATCAATTACATGTAACACTCTTCAGAACACAAAACAATTTGTTTCCAGTGAGGATTGATATTGAATTAGTATCCATGAAGGAATGGGGACAGTATTGCAGCACAGATTGGTGGCCAGGTGATGAATTCTGACTAGAAAAAGAAAAGATTATGAGATAGTCCATTTGCACTCCTGACAGCTGCTCCTAATGGTTATATTGCAGGAACTGAAGTTTTTATGATTGACTTGTGAGTCAAGCAGTTGGAGTCATTTTCAACCAAGCTCACAGCTGTAATGTAGACTATATGGACATAAGGTTCACCAGGCCTCATTTCTTAATCACTTTCATGATTAAATAGCAATAGCATTTAGACTTATATACTGCTTCACAGTGCTTTGCAACCCTCTCTAAGTGGTTTACACTCAGCATATTGCCCTCAACAATCTGGATCCTCATTTTAGCAACCTTGGAAGGCTGGAAGGCTGAGTCAACCTTGAGCCTGGTGAGATTCGAACTGCCAAATTGCAGGCAGCAGGCAGTCATCAGAAGTAGCATGCAGTACTGCATTCTAACCACTGCGCCACCACAACTCTTAAAGCTCACAACATCGTTTCTGAAAAGTTACAAACATACTAAGGGGCCAGACTAAGGCCAATAAGATTTTGGAATTAATTATGAGAATCCTTCCTGTGGGAAAATGCTGTTGTTTTGAATTCTTTAAAAAAAAGGTTAGGATGAATGTCTTGTCCAAACTTTTTTTTAAAAAAAGAATTCAGTCTTTCCTTCCAGATGGAACGAAAGATTACAATTAAAAGATTCATTTAAAAGTACAGCTTTTGTAATTTTAAGCAATGAAACAATTGACAGCTTCCTAAAATCAGTTGATTTTTTTCATTCTTATGCAATAGTTTATATCCTAATTAGAATATTGATTGCTATTGAATATTGAAAATCATAGTTCATACTAACTGCTGATGTAAGTCTTGTGAATCTTTTAACATCACCTATCTGACATAATGCAGTTCAAATTGTACAGTATTAAACTATTGATTCATTCTAGAGAAGCTTTTACCAGTATAAATTAAGTACATGAATCATAGAAATCAAAAAATAAAGGAATTATTAGGTCTTCAATTTTTCCCCTGTGGGGTTACTGTGAGATTATTCTATAAAGTATATTTCCTCAAGTTATATTATCAATCCGGCTTCATAGGTCTCTAATGATATGGCTTTCATTGCTTCCCATGAACAATTAAATCATAATTTAAAAGGTAGTTTCTCTCTCTCTCTCTCTCTCTCTCTCTCTCTCTCTCTCTCTCTCACTCACACACTCTCACACTC
>JANHZT010009392.1:0-12374 GCA_032468215.1 Stegonotus admiraltiensis | reverse complement strand
TGAAAAATCCTTTCTTAGTGAGCACCTAGAAGCCAAGAGGAACATATGTGGCAAATTTCAAGTTTGTAGGCTTTATGTTTCTGGAGATTTCATGATTAATGCATCAGTGGTTCTCTTTTTTATATATATAGATTAAATTTCTCCCTGGTGATGTTGATGTCCTGAATTTATAAAAGTGGAATTATTTTCTGCTTCACTATAGTTCTGAAGCCCAATGGAATTAAAAGAATAAGTATGTGAAAATGTCATAAAAAGTTTGCCTAGATCAGATCAACTCTTTCTTACAGGTTTTTGCTATACTGTACAATATTCCAGCTCAAATCTTGGCTATAAATGTAACCAACAGCAATGCAGTTCTTTCAGTGTTTTCCTTTCCTTTCCTTTTGCTTTTTAGTAGTATATAAGTATCTTTTGAATGATATCCAAATGATAACCTCCTTCAAAAGTTCATCAAATTGCTTTAGCTGTCTTATTATCATTTCTTTAATTATATTAGACTCTATTATGCATAAAGTTTGTAATTTTATCTTCAAATTGATTTCAGGAGAAAAGATAATCTGATTATATATTAATCCAATGTGTGTCTACTGTTTATAAGGAAATATTCAAATCTTCTTTCTTTTTCCTTCTTGAGAGAAGAAAGAGGTGCCAAAAATTATTTGGGTAAAGGCATGGTCATGAGCCTTTTCCAGCACCATAAAAGAAAATAACATTGTGTTAGACTGCAACAATTAAAAAATCATTATGTTAGGTCCTTGAGGTACTGCAAGTTCCACATTGCTGATTCCTTCAATATGAGTAATTATATCCTTTTTGTTAATAAAATTCACATATTATGCTAAACAGTAAACACCGTTGGTTTCGATTTAATGTGATGCACAAACCCAGTTATAGTTTGGTGTGGAAAACACACAGTATTGTAATTTAAGATAAGAAAAAACACAGTTCTTTCCTAAAATAGCAGAAGAAGAAGAATCTAGAAAGTCCTAGCTTTGAGCCCCAGAGGAATAAGATAACCCCACCTTTTTGCCATAACTATCATTCCTGCTTGAAACCTTAGGTTTTCCAAAGCCAGGTGCTTTTTTAGTACTACATAACATAGATCCTGCTTATTATTGATCCATATTTATCTCCAGAATAACTAGGTTCAGTTGAAGAAATCTGATTTCTTCCATTTATAGCAGTTAAAAGGCACTTTTATGTGGGATAAGAAAATTTGTACTTCCTAACTCTTCTGGGCAGTTATTAGAACCATAGACATTCTTGTTCTTCTTTCATTCAGTTATTCCTTTATTTTGTTTAAAAGTGAAACTAGCGCCAACAGAATGTGGCAACTGCCAGCATTTCAGTTGCTTCTACTTGTGAAACCTGACATTAGATGAAGACGAATGCCATATGCTTGAAGTGATTTAGTTTTGCTTAAATGTTTCAGTATTTCTTTTACATTGTTCTCATATTTTATTTTCCAGTACACAATAAAGTATACTAATATACACTTACCTGAGTACAGATGCATTGCTCTTTTGAATTTTGTGTTCTATACTTCTGACTTGAGATGATTTGCTTTTCTGCTTTTATTTATTATATAGCTGTTTGTTTCCCCCAGAAAGGTAATGCTAGCATTGAACAGATAAAAATAAGTGTGCATACTAATGCAAGAATATGTTGAATCACTATAGATTTTTTTTTACATTTTATTAAAAAACAAAAACAAATGTGCAGTTGTTTTAATTTTCTGTATCCCTTTTCTTTCTTGTGCAGATCTTGGCAACTTGTAAGTTTTGATAGACAACCAGCATCTTTTATCAGAATTGTTGGCACTCACAACACAGCTAATGAGGTAATGTAATAGATTAAATTCTGTGGCATGCTGAACACTGAGTTATAATAACTCAGTTATCCTTACTCAATTATCCTTACTCAAGATTATACAAATATTAACTTCTTTCTGTTTAAAGAATCTAGTGAAGAAGAAAAATACTTATTTTAATGAAAAGATACGGAATGTATTGGGGATTGAAAATGTTTCCTGCAAGTGTAGGGATATATATAAAATTATTGAATCTCTCTCTCTCTCTCTCTCTCTCTCTCTCTCTCTCTCTCTCTCTCTCACTCACTCTCTCACTCTCTCACTCTCTCACTCTCTCTCACTCTCTCACTCTCACTCTCACTCTCACTATCTATCTCTCTCTCTCACTATCTATCTAACACACACACACACACCCCACTACTTAAAGTTGTAGAAAAAAGCTTAAAAAGCCAAAAAGCACTGGGTTAGAGATGGATTGTCATGGATAAAATTTGTCTATGTGATCTCTGAGAGTTAGCATTGACATGCAATATTGCAAAAGTGATGCATCACCTGTGTAATTTGAATTTGAATATTTGCATATTGAGTGTAGAAAATCTCCAGGAGAAATAATTTACTATTAAAGTTACAGTGAATTGATCATCTACCTAGTGATAAGCTAATTTAATAGGAAGCAACCTACTCTCTTTATTCTTTATATAAGTGTTGCCAAGGATTCCATTCATCTTCTCAGAATCAAGTCAGAAAGATGAAAGGATCTGAATATGAATAACTGCAACTGGGTGACCACAGCAGATCAGATATTTTGTTGGCAAATCAAGACAGAGGAGCTGCAGTGGCTGAAATTATTTTGGGAGTTCTTCAGAGTTTGAAAGTTAAATTTTGTTTTTCTTTTGCCTGCTGCCACAAGCATACCAGGATATCTGGAAATATCCTAGCTGCACTAGAACATTTGTGGATGATATTTATGTCCTCTTTGTGCAGGGCTTAAAAGGGGGCAGGTTTGGCAGGCAGATTGAAGTGGGGATGGGGGGTGCTTTCTTGATATGCTAAAGAATATTGTCTACCAAGAAAGCAGGATGATTGAAGATGCTGAAAGAAAGAATAAAATGGAGCACCAGAAGAAGATATCAGAACTAGGAAGTTCTGAACACAGAACAAATGGTGTGTAATGATCTCAAGCAGTTTCCAACCCCTGAAAGAGAGAAGAAAAGTTGGACAAGTGAACAGAACAGTAGGAAAGCTGGGATGCCATGAAAAGGAGTTGTGGAGCAGAAGTGCTGAAGAGGGTGGTCCAGGTGCTGACTTTTCATAGAATGGTTTAGAGGGGAATGTAGTTCAGAACAGTAAGTAAACCTCGAACTATTTTTCCCCCTCATCCTGCTTTCTAGCGAATCTAAATCATGTGGCACAGCTGTTCACCCCCCTGCTGTTCTACTTACCTTTGCAGACTCAGAAAAGGCTTCTTAATCCTCCTTTTTCAGCGCTGTGTGGTAGCGCCTGTGGTGCGCCTGTGCGCAAAGCATGCGTTTGGCGCGCATGCATGCGTGAAGCAAACCAGTAGCAGACTTCAGAGCATTTCACCTTTGGATTATACCATGCCGGGAGGAATCCAAATCTTGAATGCATTCTATAAGTTAGCTCCTCTGAGGTACCTTGGTTGAAAAAAATTGCCCTAAGGTGCACCATTTTGCTCATTTGAAAGTTACAGGAAAGAGAGCTTTAGTAGTATATATATTGTTGTATTCTAAACCAGGGGTCCCCAATCCCCAGTCTGTTGCCTATTTGAAACCTGGCCACAGGAGAGATGGGCAAGCGTGTGCACACAAAGCTCAGTTCATGTGAGTAAAGGACGCTCACATGTGAAGCTCCATTTGCGTGAATGGAGCTTTACGCACAAGCATCCACCGTTCAAGTTCCCTCTGCTTGCATGAGTGGAGCTTCGCACACAAGCGCAAGCACCCTCTGTTCAAACATGAAACTCCATTTACACAAGTAGAGGGCGCATGTACATGCGCCTACCACTCACATGCCCCCCTCCCTTATTGGGCCAGGCTGCTAAGCTGAAAAGTTTGGGCATTGCTATCCTAAACCATCTTAGGCTGGCTTTTGGGGAGTATGCAGGTATATATTTGATACGAAATGTATATAAAAGTATGTCTGTACAAAAGATAAATCACAAGGTAAATATTTGATAAGAAAATATATAAAAGAAGATTCAAAGGAAACTTATCTATCTGAAATGGATAACTCGATTCCTTCTTACTTGCTGATGTTTCAGATAAATCTTTTAAGCAATTATTTTACAAGTCTTTTGTTTAGCAGTGAATTGATTGTGTGGATTCCCTGTTATGGTAAATTAACTTTATAATCTTGCACATGATTTTGTTTGTTTTAATCTAAAACAGAATTGTGTTTTACTAAAAAGAAAGGTATTCTTTGCCCAATAGAAAGTTAAAAATGAATATAAGTATTTAAGATCCCAAAGAGATATATGCCCTGAGGAATACTTGACAATATATTTTGAAAACAACAGTTCACCCCTGAGCTACAAATATTCTTCCCTATCTTTGGTTTCAAGCTACATATTTATTCTCGGAAGACAACTTAACTATAGATAAAGACACAGATACAGATGTTTCTCCAGATGAAATCCTAGGCTATTTGGGGGAAAGTGTATCCTGTAGGACATTCCTTGTCTTCTATTCAGTTTTTATTGAGTTTAGATATTGTTGTAGTAAAAGATGCTTTGATCTTAGAAGTGCTTGTTCATTGTGCTACTGAAACCTGTATGCTTTTGTATATTTTATCTTTGCATATTTTATTATTTTTTTTAAACTAATTGGAGCATTCTTTTTCCAAGATTGCATCCTTTTGACTAAAATAAGAACACATCGATTTTCAGTTGTTGCTATCTAGGCAAGGTGTGAATTATACTGAAAAATAATTGAGGAATGCCATATTTTTTGCTGTCATGTTTTCACTTATATAACTGCAGACACCAAGAACTCTATAGACCCCCAGTATGATTCATGTAAAAAAAACAAAACTGAAATAAAACTATATGCTCAAGTGTCTGAAAAGTAAAAGTATATATAAGACTAATATGCATATCATTTTAATATTTCAGGAATTGAAATTTAATTGATGCAGTATACCAATTCTGTGCTATTCTTATTTGAAAAATACCACTCAAGTATAAAGATGAATCCCTTGAAAAACCTTGATCAGATAATTCTAAAATCACAAATCTATTGTATAAGACTAATTGGAAGCCAGTTTCTTTGGTCCTTCATTTGATTTTTGTATTCTCTGTGCAATTGGACTTATCATACATAAGCTTCTTGGTATATCCCAAAGATGCTTTTTCAAGAGGCAACTGGACTTCCTTGTTTTTCTTTGAAGACGTTTTGCTTCTCATCCAAGAAGCTTCTTCAGTTCTGACTGGATGGTGGGGAAGGATTTATACTCCTTGCGGACAGCTGGTCCTTGACAGCTGGAGGTGGCCTCAACAACTCTCTAAAATAATGCAAATGACCAGATGTCTGCAAGAAGAATAAATCCTTCCATTCTCCACCATCCAGTTAGAGCTGAAGAAGCTTTTTGGGTGAGAAGCGAAACATCTTCAAAGAAAAACAAGGAAGTCCAGTTGCGTCTTGAAAAAGCACCTTCGGGTCAACTATGACCTGGATGACTGAGAATCTCCATAGACTTCTTGGTATATATGAATTGACTATAATTTCAGTGAAGTAGTGCTAGTTGTTAGCTACTAACAAATTTCTGTTTCTTCATATTTTTCTTGCCTGTTTAATACTAGTCTGCTTACCACCTGGTGTGTTGCTTTTAATAAGAAGCTTCAAAGACTAGCTAACAAAAAATGTGATTATTAAATGGGATTCTTTGATGTTGCCTTCTCCCCCCCCCCCAAATATGTTTCTGGAATATTAATTCATATTCCTGTGGCATTTTCAGTTTTATACAAGACAACTGTAAGATTTTGTTAGGCTATTAACAATTTGATTTCTTGATCACTTTCTCAGCCAGATTTTGATTTCTTCAGTATCTCCTTTGGGATATGCATGTCAACTTTTTCTGCAAACTCAGTGGCAGTAGCAGAAGTTGATCGATGGTATAACATTGTATACAATCCAATTCTATCTTCCAACTTAGTCTTTAGATACTTAAATACCTTATGGGAAAGTGTGCCTTTGAGTGAATTTTTGACTCCTGGCAATTACCTAGACATTGCCTGTTTCCTGGAGCTGAAAAGAGAGGCAACGGTCCAGCTAGCTTTGTGCCTAAGACAGAACTAGAACTCAGTTCATGGTCTTGGTTTTTAACCTGATTATTCACCATTACACTAAACTTGCTTTAAATACACGTTGTTGTAGCATAATTATCATTTCTTAATTGCTTGGGAAACGCAGATACTTTCCAGCTGTTCTTTATCTTTTTCATGTAATCTGTTGTCATGCCTGATAATAGTATCTTATGTTTTATTTTTCATCTTGGATTCTTGTTTGGAACATTGTAGACTAAAAATGAAGATGCTCTCAAGCTGAGTTTGTCTATTGATGACTGTCTGGACAAAGTAATGGGTTTTTCTTGGCAAGAATAAAAGGAGGTTTGCAACTGCTTTCTCATAAGATGCTTTTCAATTTGCCATCATAGCCTACAGGTCTGGAATTCCTTGGCTGTTTTCCAACCATGCTTAGCTTCTGAGCCTAAATGAGGTTGGGCAGGTACTGTTGCCTGCTCTATATCTTCGTTTAGTTAACAGAATTGTTTCTCTGTTAATTTCTTGGGGGTGGGAGCATACACATTGTACAATTCCATCATATACCAGGAAGATGTTCACATATTTAAAAAGGCCTATTGGGTTTCAGTCTTATTTATTTTGTATCTTTCATTACTTTGATCTTACAATGTTTATTCCAATTTTCTACAGCTTTTCCCTTGTAAAAGATTATTGTCTCATTAATATTCCTCAAATTCACTTAGTGCTGCAATCATCCTTATGTTCTTTTCATACTTAGGCTTTTTTTCCTGGTTATTCCTGTAAGATTTCTTATAAAAATTTAGAACATTGCTGACTTAGAACTCAGGAGACATGTTTTTATATTAGTGCCAGATTTATTTTCCTATATATGTTGTTTGGCCCAAAGAAGATTCTTATATAAGATTTACTCTAAAGCTGATATTCACTGTTTATTTTATGATTAGTATCTGCTGAGTCTTGTAATTGTTGAGAACTATATCACAGATGTACATGATCTGTGACCTTTCCAGTCTTTAAAATTTCAGGTCCCATAATTCATAAGTGATTTTCAACTCCAGAGTTTTTGAATGAAATAGATATCCCCTTCATTCTAGCATTAGGCTGAGTTATGGGACTGAAACAGTTTTATTATCTTGGGTGATAGACCTTGACTGATGAACTAGATTAAGAATGTGCCCCCATTGTCTGAGTTTTGGAATATGTTGCTGTCAACTAAATATCTTTCCTTGCTGTCGCTTAAGGATACCTTTGAAATTGGCACTAGACTGAATATATAAGCAAAATGAAAGATTTAAAAATGTTTCTCCTTGACATGAGAGGGCAGCAGTGCTCCTGATCAAGAATAGCCTCCAAGCTCTTGCCTCTCCATTGGCAACAACTCTCCAGCTTTGAAATTGTGTTCTTGTGCTCTTCCTCCTTGCTCTGATCCTGACCCTGGATTGACATTTGGACCACTTGATGCAATTCTCTGGCACTTGGACCTGAGCTGTGACAACTCTCATAGCCTTCCCTCCGTTTCTTTCCGGTTTGCAGATTGTTGGAAGCTCAAGTTACTAAACAGGTTACAAACTCTCTGAACTTTCAACCGTGCCTTCCTTTCTCCTTTACTTGCTCATACACATGTATGCACCATGTCCTTATTCCCGCCTTTGCTCGCTCATGCCCCTCAGTATACTCATTCCTGGGCCTCCCAGCACTTGCACACAGACATGTACCACCAGTGTCCTCCTGTGGCCTCCCTGCACCCACACATATGTACACACCCACCAGTGCCCACTTTCCCTTTTTGCTCAGTCATACCCTCCAAGACTCTCCTTCCTGTGCCTCCATATCCTCCCTCCTCGCCTCCATGCAGTCACACATTTGTACACACCCACCAGTACCATCCTTTCCTGGGGCTCCCTATGCTAACACACATATGCACTCATTAGTGCCTTCCTTCCTGGGCCTTCTTAGAGCCTACTGGTGGCACAGTCATTAGAATGCAGTACTGAAGACTAAATCTGCCATCTGCCAGCAGTTCAATCCTAACTGGCTCAAGGTTGACTCAGCCTTCCATCCTTCCAAGGTTGGTAAAATGAGGACCCATATTATTGGGGCAATATGTTGGCTTTGTAAACCACTTAGAGAGGGCTGCAAAGCACTATGAAGCGGTATATAAGTCTATAAGTGCTATTGCTAGTCATACCTTCTTTCTCTGGCCTTCTGAAGCTTGCAGTGTTTGCACTGCAGCACAACAGCTCTCAACCTCAATTTGCATGCAGCCTGTTTTTTCCCACTCCCTGTTGCTGCTTGTCAGAGAATCCCTCCACACTTCCCACTTCTCATCCCATGAGGTTTGGGGTTACTACAACAACTAGAACTGCCTGGATTACTGTGGTCACATCACAACATGCTTTAGGACCACATTGTTCATTGATGGCAGCCATGGTCCCAATTGCTATCTGCAACTGAAGGATTACCTGTTTGCTACTTAAAGTTGCAGGAGTAAATTTGACGGCTTTAAATTGATTAGAGAAATAAATAGCAATGAATATGACCTTTCAAGCCATAAATACTTCAGGGCTAAAATTCCTGGAAGACTTCAGATAATAAACCTAATTCAGCATTAATATGGGTGTTATTTTCCAATAAGCTCGCTGATATTACATATACTGCTTATGAGTTGATATTTCCTCTGAGAGAGAAAATTGTTTCTTGGGGATGCTGGTTTTCAGTGTATCGGTTTGAAATAGATATCTTCAACTGATTATTTTATGTGATTGGTGTTGCCTTTCTGTTTATTAGGATATATTTTGTTGTGATAATTTTATTACATTTAGTTAGTTATATGAGAAGTTATTATTACCTGCCCAGAGCAGGATCATTTTGGAAAGGAATTGCTAATATATTAAATACTAAAATTGTGCTGCAGCAGCTTTTAGACCTTCAGATTTAACTATTGATTGTGCAGCTTTTCCCATGAAAAGCACTCTGGTTTGAGATAATTGATCAACTTACTGAAATTCAATTCTCAGCTTGTGATAGTTAGAAAAACGGCAGCAGCTGTTTAAAAAAATGAAAATTGTATTTCGCAAAGTGTCTTCAAAGCAACAGATCCACACATTTGGAAATGAGACATCACTCAGATAATTGAAGGAAGAGCTGTAATGTAAATACAGATAGAACTCATTTTCCTTGTGCTATTTCTCTAATGAACATGAAATCCAGGCAGAGATGGAATAACAAGAGTAGCATATTCAGGCAGCTCTCCAGGCCAAAATAATATCAAATATAAACAACCCCAAGTCAGATATATGATGACACACATTCTTGAGTAATGGAAAAGCCCATTGCTATTGGACTTTAAAGAAGTATCTTCAAGTACTGAGCCTGCGTGTCTTTCTGAACAACCAAACATCATGTCTGAAGGTGTACTGGTTTCATATGTATGGTCAGGCTTTTGGATTGTGATATAGAGCATACAGAGACAGTATGACGCAGGGGCTAGTTATTACTTGAATATGTCTGGTCAATGTTCAGTGACACTTTAAAAAGCTACCGTACTTGGATTTTTGACTGCAGCAAAGATGAGAAAACGAGAAAGTATTCTAATGCTTGAAAAGGGGATGTTACATCAGTTATTTGTTTTAGTCCTCTCTTCCAGAGAGATAGCAGTCAGCTAAAATCATAAAAAAATCCTATTACTATTAAAAGAGGGCTGGAGATAATATTTCTACAATTCACAGATAGAAATAAAGTGACAGGCCAGGGTATTTACTGTTTTTTTTTAACTGCTTGGATAATATTTACTCATTTCCAGTGTTATTCTGTGAAATTAATTGGCATTAACTATCAGATCAAACAGGAATGTTTTTTAAAAAAATATTTTACAGAAGAAGATTACAAAGTAGTGTCATTGGAATGATTCCTTCTGGTGCTTTACAAGAGATTTACTTGTATTTTAAAACATATGCAGAAAGATATTAAGATATAGGATATTATTAGCTGATCTGTTTCTGTAGTGGTTTAAAAGGAAAAAAAGCTTTTCTAAAAAATTCAGCATTTTACTCATCAATCTAAAGCAAAAGTCCAAATAGACAGACTTGTTATAACTGTTAATCATAAAAGTATATTACATATTTCCCCCCTTAGGTGGCAATTTTATTCAACTAGTAGCATTTTAATCCCTTTTTATCATTCATATTCAAGTGGTATTAACTAAATTTTAAGTTTGGTTAATACCACTGGTGGCACTAAAGTTCTTCAAGCCTTTATAATCTCACTCCAGTGGCACATATTATCCAGTTGTCTTTTCAAAAAATATATAGAACAAATAGCAATCAAAAGTATAGTTTTAAGTCTTTGACAAATTATCTCTTACAAGATATATCCGTTGCCAACGAAGAGCCTGAGAGATCATTTTCAAAGCTTTTGTTCAGTGGCATGATCAGGGAATTACTGGAATTCCCATTTTTCAATGAGCTAAAGGCAATAGATGTGCTTCACATACCTATTTAAAGTCTTAAAGTCTTACAGATGAGGTCAAGCTGAAACAGTGAATCTGAAGCCCCAACCAACTACTGAATTAACAGAGCACAGATGTGCAAAACACCACCTATTTTATTTCAAAGTAGTCACAAAGGTAAAAAGGGGCAGGTTTCTATCATGCTGTGTCAAATAATTAAAGATGGTTAAATGTCTTTCCATACAGTGTTCTAGGTTGAAGGGTGGGGGGTTTGCATACATTTGATGTTGCTTATTAAAACATATTTGCACTTGATTTGAATAAATCAAACTTTGTTTTTCTTTTTATTCAAAATTCTACCACTTTTGACCAGAGCCGATACTGCTCTCACTGGCATAGTGTAGAAATTGCTACTTTACTTTACAGATGTGGATAAAGATTGTTATACCATGGAATGAGGACCCGGTTTGTAGGGGGCAATAAGCTGACTTTGTATAAAAATATACAGAAGTATGAAGGCTATTACTTAACGCATTGTAAGCCTCCCTGAGTCTCCGGAGAAGGGCGGCATATAAATAAAATAAAAATAAATAAATAAATAAACAAAAAATTAAATAAAATAAAATAAATAAATAAAATACAATTATCTGTCTGCCATAGGCTGGTGGTGGTAAACCTTTAAAAGAGTTCACTTTTAAAAAATATTCATATAGTACATTTTACTCTTTTGAGCAATTCTTGTTTCAGAGAACATTTTCCACATTTAAAGAGAGCAGTAACAAAGATACTTTACTGAGAATATTAGGGATCACTAAATTATCATTCTCTGCTTCATAAATCTGCTTGAATTCAACAATTGACACTGTTACTGTACATGGTTGGAATCTTCCCTACTAAGGAACAAACCATTTTGCAATTTTGGATTCTTTTAGTATACCGCCTTACATTTAGACTTGTCGTATATTTAGTTAGTTTAGTTTACTTCATTGTCATTGCACCTCGTACAACGAAATTAAATGCCATCTTCAGTGTAGCCCAGGATGAGATGGATCTTTAAGAATGTTTTAAGAATATAAGTCTTTATTAGATAAAGAGTTGATATCATGTCGAGCTTTCCCAGAGTTGTTGCCAGCTTTATAAATAGGCTATAAAACCACAGCTATGAAATATAAGAATTATGTTTTTGCAGCCCAATATTTATTCATACTTAGAAATTCAGTTTGGACTATGAATTAAAGTGCAATTTATTTTTGCCACAATTATCTAATCTTTCTGTCAAAATTAAATAATTGAGACAGTAAAAAATACAGCAAATTAAAACAATATTTTAAAACTTACAAAATCTATAATTTTATTAGGGCAATGAAAATTAAAGACAATGCAAATGCATCAGCAATCAGAAAAGTATTGTAAGTAGACGCATCTGGAAAAATCTGATGGAAAAAAATAAGTACCAGTTGTTTATGATCAAGTGAGTAATTGTGAAATTCAATCAACTTCGTATGTTTTCATGGTATCAGTATAGCAAAGAAAATAGCCATGACGAAACATCAGAAATTGTGATCACATGACCACAGCTTGCTGTGATGATGTAATTTTGAGCTAGGCACTGAGTGCTCTAAGTGTAATCTTGTGAACCAGGGGTGAAATGCTCCTAATTCGGACCAGATCACCTGATCCGGTAGCGATGGCGGTGGGTGGTTCGGAGACCCAGTAGCAAAAATTCCTGTGCCCCCCACTCCCGTGCCCAGCTGAGCCGCACGATCATCAGAGGCTGGTTTTTTTACTTTTAAAAGCATTTTTTCTACAACCTCTTTGGCCGAAAAAATGCTTTTAAA
>JANHZT010009388.1:0-10753 GCA_032468215.1 Stegonotus admiraltiensis | reverse complement strand
AGGAGGAGGAAGGGGCGGGGGTGGGGGGCGGAGTCGCTTCCGCGGAGAAGAGGAGAGGCGGCGGCCAGAGAGGCCGCATCGACGGCAGTGGCGGCTCCTTCCTGCCTTTCTTCCTTCCTGTCGGCGCCGACCCGGAGGGCGCGGAGGCGGCGAGCGGTGCACCGGAGCGCCCGGGGGCTACTTGGCCCGTGGCCGGAGCGCTAGGCCGAGCGAGGCGGGAGCTCGGCCTGTCGGAAGTGGGCGAGGTGGTCGGCCAAGGTGAGGAGCGGAGAGGCGGCGGCGGCGGCTTCGGGATGCCACCTCCGTCCCGTCCCGCGGCTGCCCCCGCCGCCCGAGGGCTCCACTCCCTCAGCCCAGCTGCCCTTTGGCCACCCCGGCGGCCTTTGCCTCCTTCCTTCGGGGGAGTGGGGGGGTGGCGGCGGCCGGACAGGTGCAGAGCGGAGGCGCTGAGCGGATGGAAACCGCGTCTCGGGGCCGGAGGGGCTCCGGGCTTGGAGCAGGCGGGCTTCCTTCGCTCTGGAGATGAACTCCTCGTTATTTTTAAAGCCATATTTGAAATTAAAAAGAAATCCATGCAGCAAAATGATGGAGATGCAGATTTAATTTAATAACCTTTTGGGCCTCTTGGCCTAAAACATAAACGATGGATTAAATAATTTCTACTATTTATTTTGCAATCAATGCAATCTAGGAATGCATAGGTGAGAGCGTGGCTTACGGCGGTTTATGGTGATGAAAATAATGTTAAGCACATCGATCCTGAAGTCGGTCTCAGAGTTGAATTTCCAGGGGAGGTTAGGGGCTCCCTAACCTGAGGCTGCCTGACCTGAGTCATGCCCAGGGCTTCCCTTCCAAAAGCCATTCGCCCTTGCCCTTTCCTGGCTCTTTAGCACAAAGCAGAAATGCCAGTGGGACCGCTGGCCTTCCCATTATCCAAGCATGACAGATAGGTAAATGTACAACGTAATTCCTTTAATTCTTACCCGGAGGGGACAATTATCAGTAAAGAAAGGAATGTCAAATGATCTAAAACAGGTAAATAAATACAACATTGGAGGAGACGTTAAGGAGAATGCCCCATGGATGAACCCTGGGTCCTCTGTTCTCCAATACTTATATTGTTAACATAGGTGAAGAGTTTATCAGTTTGCATAGGATACAGAATTGGGTGGCTTAGCTAGTATTGTAAAAAAACAGAAGCCAGATTCAAAATAATCTTGATGGGTGAGACAAGTGAGCTGAAAGTAACAGTGATTTCTGTGTCTTTTGCAATTCCCTCCAGGTTTTGTCTACAAATTAAATGCACGGTCTAGAATGAGGTGTGCCTGCCTTGCTGAGACTATTTGTGAAAAAGATCTCAGAATAGAAGCTGATTGCAAATTGAATATGAATGAGCACTTTAAAGATCAGTGTAGTTTTAGGCTGCACGGTACAAGTTTGGGAGTCGTGGACATCACACTTAAGGGGTTAAAAGCAATTCCAAGGAGGGCTGATTAGAGATGATAGCACTCATTAGATTTCTGAATGGAGTTGTCATATTGAAGAAGGCTGAGACTTCTTTTTTTATCGTTTCAGAATGCAGGACTTGGAATAATGGATTTAAGCTACAGGAAGGTTGATTCAGGTTGAATTTTAGAAAAGAAGAAGAATCACTAATGGTAAGAGCAGTGCAGCCAATTAAGGAATTTGGTAGATTCCTTTCCTCTCACTGTTTGTATACAATCAAAAACATAATTTATCTGTCAGGAATGCCTTAATTTGGATTCCCACACCGAGCATGACATTAGGCTAAATGGCCTATTCCAACATGGTATAATTTGAAATGGTGATGTGGGACAAGAGGCTTTTGAAGATGCTTGAAAATGTTCAGTGGGGAGTTTGGTTCCTCCACCCACCCACACACACACCCTTTTTTGTTTTTTGCTAAGCAATTTGGGGTCAGCTGACTCTGGATAGGGTAGAACTGGGAGGCGGTCTTGTTTTTTCTGCATTGTTGCTTTGTGGGACTGTCACAGATGATTGATTGCAAAATCAGGTTGCATACTCATAAATTCTTGACATGACTCCATGGATGTAGGAGTGACAGGTTGGGATTGTAGAATTATTCATGTGAAAGTGCAATTTAACTCAGATTGGCTTAGAAATGAAAGCCAAATTGTCTTGGAGTTGAACAGAAAATAATTCTCATTACCTAACTAATGTAAACCATTAGTATGTACTACCAACAGTATGTACCTGAAGTTCCTACGTGTTATTTAGTAGCATTCTTTCATTTATGTACTGAAGGAAAGCCCAATAAATTGCATAAATAAAATAAATAGGATAATGTGCCATTTTATGTGAATCAGGAAAATGTTGATTTATGTGTTGCAGGTTGGTGTCTTTTAGCTTAAGCTCTTCAACTGGAGGCATCATGAGCAGAAGCAAGCGTGAAAATAACTTCTACAGTGTTGAAATTGGAGATTCTACTTTCACCGTATTAAAGCGATACCAGAATCTGAAGCCGATTGGTTCAGGTGCACAGGGGATAGTATGGTAAGGCATTTTTCTCAGCGAAAGTATCTCTTTATTGAAGAAGAGAAGACAATCAAAGATGGGGTAGTGTTGATTTCCTTTCTAGGAAGAAGTAGTCTATATAGGATCAACTCCCTGCTTGCCGTAAAAGTGTCCAGCTTTTATTCTGGCTTTCAGTCCCTTTCATCCAACATGCTGCCATCATTTTGATCATCTTCTTGGACCAGACGTCACCCCTGCTTCAGAAGAGTGAAACAGTGTTTTCCCCACCCTTCCTGTGCAATTACCTTCTAGTCTTCCCTGGAAGAGAGGAATCTGCCATGTCCCGTCCCCCCGCCCAATTTCTCCATCAGACAAAGGAGCTTCTTGGATAGAATCAGAGTTTCAGATGGGAAGCAATAAAGAAGAGGAAACTCCAGCCTGTTTCCTGACAGATGGGATATCACTGGTCCGTGGAAGGTTGCTCATGGGCCTCTGTGGACTCAGGAAAAGAGAGGAGATTCTTTGTTATGTGGCCTTTCATTCCAAGGTTGTTGTTTTTTCCACATAAAATTGCTTTTAATTCCAGATGGTGCTTCAACAGGGTGGTTCATGCTGTTAAATTCTTTAAGTGTTACTTTTCAGTGGGGAAAAAGGTAGATGGCAGCAGCCATGTTGAAGCCCTTGAGGATTGAAGAAGACACGGGCTCTATTCACTGGAAAAAATCAGAATCATTTAGTCCCATAGAAGAGACCCAGTCCGTGTACTCACTCCTCTGGAGAAGAACAAAAATATTAATAACTTCGTAAACCTGACACTTATATTATAGTAAGTGTAGAATTTATTCTGCCTGATCTGGCTCCAGATTTCCGGTTGGGTTCATGCCTAAAATTCATGCTTCAGCTCTTGTGTATCCCCTTATTGAATTCTGTCATCTCACCTAAACTGAAATTATATACTGCTAATATAATTTTGATAAGTACCTTTTGAATCCATTTCTGGCCGCGCCTGGTTGCATGCTTGTGAGCGATGGCAGTTTTCTTTTATTCACAGTGCAGCTTATGATGCTCTTCTTGAAAGAAATGTTGCAATCAAGAAACTCAGTCGACCATTTCAAAATCAAACACATGCTAAAAGAGCCTATCGAGAACTGGTCCTCATGAAGTGTGTAAACCACAAAAATGTAAGTCTATTTGTCCTTTAGGAAGTTGTCCTTTAGAAAGTGATTCTTTGGCTGTCTTTGCCATTCAAGGGTAAAGATAAATTAAAAAGACTAAACCACAGTGTATAACTGTTACAGGAAAGTATTGGGTTTATAATTTAAATTGGTTTATTGAAAATCTGCCTTTTTTGTTGAAGCCTAAAGTCATTCCATCAGGTCTCCCCTCGTTTTATTCGCATGCAGTCCATAGTAGGATGGGTTGAGAGAGAGAGAGAGAGAGAGAGAGAGAGAGAGAGAGAGAGAGAGAGAGAGAGCGCGCGCGATAGAGCTAAAGTCTGTCTCTGGGAAGGAGGGACATGAGTTTGACTCTCCTCCCTGCTTCCTATCCGGCCGCAGAACTGCCATGTTCACTCGCTTGTTCATTATTCACTAGCTGAGAAAAGATAGGTGGTTTTAAAAAAAAATTTTGGCTTCACATATGGCCAGAGTGAATGATTTCTCAGCCCCGAACTTTCTGATTTTCTAGAAAAACAGAATAATTAACTAGAATCCTGCAGTGGACTGCCATTTTATTTTGCATGGGGGAAACCCTAGGCTACATACAGGAATATTTTTCAAAGATCATATCTCTTTTGTCTGGGTGGATATTATATAGCTGTATATATTTATATACCTGGCAATAAGTTAAATTGGGAGTCAGTTGAATGATTTTCTCTTAGCTTCCGTATGTTTTAGAAATTGTGCATAGTTAAGGAAGAGAGAGAGAGAGACCTCAGATTTGCCTGCATAATCCACTGGTTCTTTTTAGGTATTATTTTTCTCACAACCATACACTTGTCATCTGAGTTGTTTTCTTGTTTTATGGTTTGCTTATTCAAGTTTATTTTGCACTAACTCTACTCGAGGATTTTCTCTTTTCATTGTAGACCATCAAATTCTAAATCTGGGCATTTTTCAACAGTAAGGATAAAATTGATCGGTATTGTAACCTAGGTGTAAATTAGCAAACAATATAGAGATTTTAGTGCTCTAAGACTAATCAGATTCTCCAGTTTTGCAGCTTTTTACTTTTTATATAAATTATAATCAAAAATTGTGTGCTTATTACTGTACCTTTTTTCTTCTTCATAGATAATTGGTCTGTTAAACGTGTTCACTCCACAGAAATCACTGGAAGAATTCCAAGATGTGTAAGTATGAATTTCGGGAAGCCTATGTTACCTATAATAACGCACAACTGACGATACGATGAGACCTTCTGCCGTGACTTCACTGCCTGTTTCCCCTCCCCTCCAAAGTTACATAGTGATGGAGCTCATGGATGCCAACCTCTGCCAAGTCATCCAGATGGAGCTTGACCACGAACGGATGTCCTACTTGCTGTATCAGATGTTGTGCGGCATCAAGCATCTCCACTCGGCTGGAATCATACATAGAGTTAGTAAGATCATTTCTGTCGTTTTATGTGTTGTGTGATTTTTTTTCTTTATTAAACTAAGCAGTTATTAATATACTTGAAAGAACATCTGGGCCAATTTTACAAGCTTCCTCTCAAATATAACACTTGACCAGGAATTGTGTCACTTGCTGTTAATTAACTGGATTTATTCTAAAATCATCTTCTCGATACAACTTAAGTCTGGGCATGGTAGATATGACTGCATTCTAAGATGGATGCTTTTTAATCACTAAATATTCTGGATTTAATGGTGCCTCTGCTGTGAAAAAAGCACATTTCATCTGTCTTCTGTATTAAAAATGTCCAAGAATTCTGCTGTTTGTGCAGTTCCCAGAAGGAGGTGGTGCATAGCCAACCAGAGTTGCTCTTGGAAAAGCTAAGCAGGGTTGGATCCGATTAAGCGTTTGGATGAGAGGATCAGGGAATATTAGGGCTGTGCCCTATAAAGACACTTGACTGGAAATTCTGAAAAGGATCATGGAGGAAAGACAGAAAAATAACAATAGAATGCGTGGATGACTTTGGGGGAAGAGAGGCTACTTAGGAAACAATCAGACAAGATTTGCAGGAGCCTCAAGTGGGTTAACGGTCAAAGAAAGAAACTGAGAAAGAAAGCCCACCCGAATGAATCAAGCCAACTGAAAGTGGTGGCAGGAAGTCTGAACTTTCAGGTTTGCAAGATTCTGTTAGGGTCCCCTTATAATAAAGTAGAATGAGTTCATCTCGTCCTGTTTTCTGTCTGGTTTAACTGGGTAGGCTAACCCAGGATTTGAACTCCACTGGAGGAAGACTTTACTTTTTTGCATAATTTTCCTCAATAAGCTCAAATGTGTTGAATTTATTTCCTGGAGAGTAGGAAAGGGCTACTTTCCTACTCTCACTTTGGAAGTGAGACACTTAGAGTCATTTTAGAAGCGGTTCCATGACTAATCCCTCTTTCTTATTAAATGAAAAATGCAAAGGGTGTTTGTTATTTACTCATTCATTCATTCATTCATTCAATTTATATACCGCCCTTCTCCAACAAGGACTCAGGGCGGTGAACAGCCAAAGTAAAAAACCCCTACAAAAGTTAAAACCCAATTAAAAATATTAAACAATTTGGCCCATAAAATTTAAAATACCCGCAATAAAACACAAGTATAAAAATTAAAACTACCCCAAGTGGATTAGGATAGACCGGCAACATCTCATCCTGGAAGGGCCGATGCCAGCAACGGCCCTCCCTGCAAATTTCAGAGCTGTGTATTTTCCCTCCGAGTGCTAAAAGAATAACATATGTAATAACCTGCACCAGTTATTAAAGAAGAGTACATTTTATGCTATTTTCACAGAGATGCTGCTGAGCGCAGTCATAGTTGTTGAACTGATATTTTTTTTTGTACCCTGCTTTGGTTATTCCTTGGAGGAGATCTTCTATTTCACATCTTTCTCTTCAAAGGATTTAAAACCTAGCAATATTGTGGTGAAAGCCGACTGCACGCTGAAGATTCTAGATTTTGGGCTGGCCAGAACGGCCGGGACCAGCTTCATGATGACTCCTTACGTCGTGACGCGCTACTACCGAGCACCAGAAGTCATCCTTGGAATGGGATACAAAGAAAACGGTTAGGAGTCTCACGTTTCAGTTCCTAGACAGCATCTTTTAGAATTCCATTCCTTGGATTTCTCTCTCATCTTTTCACGTGCTTCATTTTATATTTTATTTAGCTGTTAAAACCTAATGCGTTATTAGAATGTGCTTTGTGTTTGTCTCGTGTTGGAAGCACCTTAGGAAATGCTATGTTGATGGTGTTGGGACAACAGAGCTTATTTTCTTAGTTTCTATATTCTTCAAATGTGAAAAATAACTTTTAGTTCTATAAAGTGGCTGAAATTATATTAATTCCAAGTACCTTAAGTACTTGCTTAATGACAGCAACTGGGCCTGCCATGTCTGTGGCTAAGTGACACGGTCTTAAAAGTGCAGGGTCACGTGACGGTTCTGCTTAGTGACTGCCGTGGCGGTGTTTTTGGTTGCCATGGTTAAGCAGATCCTCTGACACCATGACAGGTGGGGGCTGTCCCCGTGGCTCCTGCAGGCGAGCAAGCAGGTCATCCGCTGCCCCTGCCTGTCATATCGGGCAGCTGAACAGGGTTTGGTTAGCTCTACAGTTAACACTGCCCATTTTGAAACAAGGATAGAAGAGGAAAACTACTCCATCCATTATTTTATCAGTCCATTACACGGGACAGACACACAGGATAAGGGAACTTTTTATTTCACGTGCTGCCTTTGAGCTTTCCCTGCTTTCATGGCTACAAAAAAATTACTTTTGACACAGTGCCATTGTTGTGGATTGAAGGAATGAGGGGAAGATGTCTCTGTTTGTACTAGGGCTCCTAAAATAATATATATTTACATTGTTTACAATGTGCTAATTCACATTGTTTACAGACAGTGTTGGAGGTGAGCTTCAAAACAAATGAATTATTGCAATTATTGCATGTGATGACCTGTCGTGTTTATTAAAAACTTTGATATTAGGAAGCTTTGCTTTGCCTCAAACTCTTAAGTGAATACTTTAATGCTCCATATATCCCATTGAAGTTGATATTTATACATACATATATTTTATATTTACTCATACAAATAATGTAAACTTTTAAATATCAATTCTAGAAGAAGAAATTATAAATTATAATAAATTATAATTTATAAATATTTTCGTAATATCTGTGCTAATATATTTTATTTTAAACAAACCTACCTTACTCTGAGAGGTCCTTGGTGCTCTCTGAGCTACTGCTAGTTAAGAGTAATGAAACGTCTGCAAGAAAACAAGCAGTCTCAGAGCACCAAGGGCCACTCATTTCAACCCTGAGCTACAGATATTCTTTATTACTACCTTCCTCTTCAAAGCAAAACTTTCGAGGTGGTTTCTAAAACAGATTTAAATACTACATATGCAGAGAGGGAAAAGGAAAAGAGAATGGCTGAGGTATTGGTGGCAGAAGATGCCTTACAGGGTCCATCTGGCACATACACACACGCGCGCACACACACACACTGGACCATGGTGTCTTGGCTGTTGCTTAACGATGAGAATAGTCAAATAGGTTGACTTATTGTCACTCTAGGTATCCAGTGGAGCCCTTTTCAATACTTCTGAGGGTTAGTAGGATGATTTGCCTACAGTGCTTTTATAAACCATGGAGACATGCAGTAATATACTTGCAAAATACTGAAATACAGGCCAAGTTGGTCATCTACTCCATGATTAAGTGCTAGCATTTTTACAGCCGTTGCTTGATCTCTAAGCTGATTTTAATAACACACTGCAGTGTTTTCCTTGATGAGCTCAGTGAAGTGAGGATTGAGAGCACTTTGCACGAGACAGATTACAAAATATAGTATTGGAAGGATTAGGGTCTCTGGTATTCTCTAATTGTTTGCTTTCATCTTGTTTGTCCGCAATTTTGTTCTTTTTACTTTACTGAAAGGAATTTTCGTTTGATGAAATACAGTGTAGGAATACTTCTAATAGGTAAGTAAGTTATAATATATTAGAACACTTTCCTGGTCCCCAAAGGATTTCTGTCCAAGGAATTGTATAAATACCGAGAGGGGTCTCGGTGGATTGCCCTATCCTTGCGCTAACCCTTCCTGTTCCTTCGGCCTAAAGCCAAATAGTTTTTCTGTAGATGCATTTGGATCTCGGTGGCTGATCCCCTAAGGGCTAAGCAGGGAGGGATCTTGTTAGTGCTTGAAAGGGAAACGCCAGGGATTCCCAGGGCTGGATTCTAGATTAGAAAGTTGAAGAAGGAATGGCAAACTACAGTATTTTGGTTTTGTTGCCAAGAAAACTCTGGACCCAGGGAGCTACGATAGACTCAAGGCAATTGCTCACAGTCTTTCCACATACACTATTTGTGTGTAAACCAAGAGGACTTTTGAACAGGAACATCTAACAGCCATATATATTACCACAGCATGGATAATGGTTGCTTATCTCAGTGCAAGAAAAATGAAAGTAAAATTCCCTTCAGCTCAGTTTCTTGGCACATGGTGGAAGTGGCTCATTATCGGCTTCTCCCAGGAGGCTTTCTCACTTCCCACTCCAGCCCTGGAGGGGGGAGGGTCCCGTTGATGTGCTAACCTGACCTGACCCAGCTTAGCTTCTGCGCCCAGACCCAGCCAGGTGTGCCGCCGGGGAGCCATCACCCTTTGCTTCCAATAGCAAGATTGGACCCCAAAAATACAGTACACTGATAGCGCAGTGTATTCGAGGAGGGGCAACACACCCACACTGCCACTTCTCTAAAAAAATGATCATCTTTCCACATAAAACCTCAATTTTTGACGCTAATTTTACTTTATTAATTTTTAAGCAGCCAGTTACTGATTCTCATTGCTAATAAAATTTGTGCTTCTTCTATATTAGCTTTGTTAAATAATTCAGTTTCTTACTATTTATCTTTTATTTGAGGTAGATTATAATGCAAGAATTCTGAAAGTGTTAGAATTTATTCTAAAAGAGATGTAACGGATGCAAAACAGGATCAGTGCAAGAAGACGTTATCCCACAGCAGTCTCTCTCTCTCCTTCTGCTTTCCTTGCACAGAAGGTGTTTTTGCCGTGGGAGTCCTATGTATGTTCTGGAAATACATTCACACCTTGATCTCATGATTCCTTGTTCCCTTTCGTTAATGCTTTCTTTGCCGTAAGATGCAGTCATGTCCTGCTGCTTCTTTTAATTTCCAGTGACAGTTTGCTTTGCTTCTTCTTTTTGTGCTACAAACATAGTGGATTTATGGTCTGTTGGGTGCATTATGGGAGAAATGGTTTGCCACAAAATCCTCTTTCCAGGAAGGGACTGTATCCTTGTGCTTCTGCAGCGGGATGAATTTTTGGTAATTAATTTCTTCTGGTAGTTGTCTTCTCTCCCCCTCTTTTTTTTTTATGTTCCTTCTTAGGATATAAGTTTGACACAGTGTTTGTTTCTTAAAGCCTAATATTTATTTCTGATAAATATAAAAATTAGAAATTGATTTGGTTAAGGCTGCATCTAGCAGTAGGAAATAGTCTCCACTGGGATGGTGGCACATTTTTATCCATTTACGTTCCTCCTGCCTCCGTTGTCCCTGGCCGTTTTGTTTGTGTGTTTCCTTCTCAAACTCCCTTTTTTGTTTCCTCCACTCAGTTAATGTCATTGCATTTTGATTTCAGTTGACATTTGGTCAGTGGGGTGCATCATGGGAGAAATGATCAAAGGTGGTGTTTTATTTCCTGGCACAGACCGTATCCTTCCTGGGGCCTTGAACAGAAATCTGAGCAGACAAATCTTCTCTACCGTTTTGCTTTTTAACACAAATATTAAGTTTTACACACACACCCCAAAAGCATTAGATATTTTAATGGCCTGATAGGTTTTATTGACAAATATTTTTTCATACAATTTGGTATGCAAGAAAAATTGTCTTTTATTAAGAGTTCAGTCAGCCAAGAATACCTTGTCTGAGTTTGATCTTAAACTCAACTTTAAGATCAAACTGAGTTTGATCTTAAACTTTGAGGACCCGATTTGTGGGGGGCAATAAGCTGACTTTGTATAAATATACAGAAGTATGAAGGCTATTGCTTAACGCATTGTAAGCC
>JANHZT010009385.1:228969-241649 GCA_032468215.1 Stegonotus admiraltiensis | reverse complement strand
CAGTCAGAGGTGGTGTTTACCGGTTCTCTGAACTACTCAAAATTTCTGCTACCGGTTCTCCAGAACTGGTCAGAACCAGTTGAAACCCACCTCTGCAGTGAACCTACCTGAATGGGTACAATGATCATAGAAGTTAAATTTTGTGCTATTATTTGGAGCAGGAGGTGGAGTGGGCAGATTGCAATAACACTATTTTACAATATGAACAAAAAGAAACTGCAATGCTTTTCTTTATCGGTAGAGAGCAACTGGACATTAACCATCTATTCTGGTACCCTGAATCTTACCTCCTAGGAAAATAAGAATTAAGCTCCCCCCCCCCCGACTTTGCAATAAACAATTCATTCCAGCTGTTTTTTGGGGGGTGAGAAATGCTGCATTCTTTTTTCATTAAGAAAGAAGGGTTATATACAAATGAAAAGAGAAATTAGGGTTACGAATTCAGTTTGCCAAAGATAAATTGGATCAAGCTGTTTGAAAAATGTGTATTGTTTGGAGCTCACTTATGCAAATTATGCTTCTGGAAAAAGAGATATGACACACAATCAAATGTGTTTTGACAGGAGATCTGGAACAAGCTAGCACTGGAGTAAAAGATGAATAACAACATTTTAAAATAACTATTAACACAATGGCTAGTTACTTGAACGTATTTTAGGTTTATTGTCTAGCAGATGGAAATCTGAAGGTGATCTAGGCAGCTACAAAACTGTGTTTTTTAGCATCAAGAGTTGGTTCCGTTATGGTTGTCTGATAGGGAGAAATTAATGGATCTGTTCATTCAAGTTTTACTGCATATCAGTTTTTTATAAGATGGATTTTATGTATGGATTTTAATCTAAGATTGTAATCAAGTTAAATCAAGTCATATCTGCCGAGTCATCGCTGTGAAGCAGAAGACATTTTATATTACTTGTTAAATAGGGACTGCCTAATTCTTGCACAATTGCTTAGTAAATGACAGGGTGAACCATTTGAGGAGGTAAAGTTCCAACAGCAGCAATCAGAAGAAAATATCCAAGCCTCAGGTTTTTTTTACACTCCTGATTACTCATTTCCGATAATTAAAACCACCTACATACATTCTAAGGAACAAAACAAAAAAAATGCAACCCCCATTGACACATATGCACTGACAGATATGTCTCTGACACAGTATTTGCATGTCTGTTTTATAACCGATTGCCCAATTTTATGACAGTTGCCTGAATTCATACAAGCAGATATTTATTACTTTGATGTATTTATTCGATTCCTATGGCCATCCATCTCACAGCAGTGACTCTGGGCAATACAATAAAATGCAATAATCTGTACAAGATTAAAACAATAATTTTTAATTATTAAACTATCATTTAATAATGTTAATTAAACTATCATAGTGGCTAAAGCCATCCAGTCTGGCTTTGGAGTGTGAAAGTCATAGTTCTGCATAAAATGGTGCCCATGTGGGGAAGGCTAATGGTAGACAATAACTATTTAAATACCATACAATTGTATATTTGGACTGCTGATCACTGCATTATTTTCTCAGCATAGATCAAACGCTAGGAATCTATCTGTCTGTCCGTCCGTCCGTCCGTCCGTCCATCCATCCATCCATCCATCCATCTATCTATCTATCTTGATACTTTATCTCATCTACCTGAAAATGAAGAACTTATATATGTGAAAGCTCACGAATGAATTCTTGATAACAAGTTCTTTTGTGAATTAGCATGCTTAGTGCCTATCAGGAAACTACTTAAATTGGGCTGGCCTGAACTCTTATTGCCTTGACATGGAGACAGCTACACCTCATCACCTCTCTCTTGCCAATAGTCTCCACAGACCCTAACTTCATTTTCTGAAAAAGAGGAAATCCAGAAGCCCAAGTACTGGTAGATCTAAAGGCTGAGTGAATCTGCCCATTTCAATTCACCTTGGTTTATTTTTCCACGTATAAGTTTGTTCATCCCATTTTAATACTCCTTTGAGTTTGTTTGAATATCTAAGTATTTAAATCCAAGTCCATGTTGTGTTAGAAACCCTACCTAATATATCAAATTCCTACATTTTTTCCTAACCTAATATAACTTTGTGCATTGTTTTTTGTGAATAAAGGGTGTTTGTGCAGATTTTCTCTGATATATGTTTATTGGCGGGTAGTAATCTGTCAAACTGAATCACAATCGTGCTGCAATGAAAAAATGAGAAACAAACCAATATCTCCTTCTTCTCTTATAGAAGCAGAAAGGAACTTTCTAGAACTTTTACAGCATCCACCTTCATTATCCAAGCTTTGCTCATTTTACCTATCCTGGGAAAATTTAGTACAGACCCATTCTTCTTCCCTCTTGTGAATCATTATTTGGGTGAGACCTGCAGGCTCTTACAAGTATCCGAAGTGATCTAATGATCTTTGGCAAGAAATGCAGGAGATGATCCTCTTGTTTAGCTTTGATGTAATTTTCTAGAACATTATTCTATCACATTCTCTCCCTTGTATGCCATACCTCTGGCATTGCCTTTTGCAGAGGTAAGACAGGGTGAGCACCTGACATACATAATGTATTCCATGAACAGATGGGCAGGAAACAGGTTGGGACTTTTCTCCTTATCATAATATGTTGAAAAAGTCTTAGGGCCAGAGAGATAGAAGAGATCAGTAGGCACCTGAGAACAAGGATAATTTCCAGATTACACGCCCTAGAGGCAAAAGCTGAAGAAACTTCAAACACGGTTATTGTAAATATAGTTAGGAGGCATCATTATAATTGAAGTTTTCCAATCATTTTATGCCTCCCTCCCTTTGAAGAAATCTTAGCTCCTAAACATATTGGAAAGAGTTGTTACGTGAATTCTTGGAGTCTGGAAAATAAAACATGGCGTTATGATAAGGAAAAAAGTCCCAACCTGAGCCGTGGTGGCACTGTGGTTAGAGCTGCCAGCAATTTGGCAGATCGAATCTCACCAGGCTCAAGGTTGACTCAGCCTTCCATCCTTCCGAGGTCGGTAACATGAGGACCCAGATTGTTGGGGGCAATATGCTGACTCTGTAAATGGCTTAGAGAGTTATATAAATCTAAGTGCTATTGCTATATGAGGAGCGGAGGGACATTTCAGCCACGTTTCATAAGCAGGATATTGGTTGATCCATTAGGCAGGTTGTGAGAAAGAAAACTTGACAACTCACAGGAACCTTGCTTAATGTATTTAATAATACATTAAGACAAGTATGCTTACCTAGTTTCCAAGATTCTGGAATCTTAACTCTTTTTTTCCTGATGAATGAGCCTCTTTAGCACAGGTCTCCAAAGTTGGCAACTTTAAGGCAAGTGGGTCAACTCTAGGAATTCCTCAGCCAGTAATGCTGGCTGGAGAATTCTGAGAGTTGAAATCTACAAGTCTTAAAATTGCCAAGTTTGGGGACCCATGCTCCATAGGAATCTTGCCTCCTTGGCTACTGTCAATCAATACTGCCTTTTTAAAATAGCTAATTTCTACAAATTAAACATAGCTTTGCTGTCCTATTATAATACTGATTTATAGAATGTTGCTTGTAAAGTAGGCTATATAGCTGGTGATCGTTTTCATGCATGAATGGTTCCTGGTCTAGAACAGGCATTATGAGATTTCAGGGTTATGGTTTTTCCCACTTTTTGGTGAAATCCAGAAACGACTCCAACTGCAATCACCAAAAATCAGCAGCAGCTTTTTGAGATGGGAAACTCACAAAAAGTTTGAAAAGAAAATAGACTTTTAAAAAAGTATTCGAAATACATCAACTTTCCTTTTCATTTTGAAGGTCTTCATTGCGAAGACCTGAAGTTCAACAGCATCTGGAGGAGGCAGGTATCCTTGATCCAACAATTCTAGCGAAATCTTCTGTGTAAGGAAAATAATTCAGTTCTATTCCTTCATAATTGTTTCTTGCACATATACATTTTTTATTACTGCCACTAAAAAAATTATTGCATTTGGCAATATAATTTTAATTCCTTTGAAACTTAGCAAAAAAACAAACAAATCCTATTCCACAGTTATTTTTTGCTTTTTATTTTTATGAAAGAAGAAAATTATATAAATGGTCCCAAGTCATCAGAAAGTCAGCCTTAATATCAATGAGTCAATCAGTGCTACCTCCACTAATTATTTCTTGCTAGGATTTCAATGCAGCTGCTGAGGGTGGCCATGCAGTCCTAGTAAAGATACAGGTCATTTTAGGAATGCCCCACCACCCATTCTCCAAAACAAGGTTTTCAAGGAAGGAAGGAAGGGAGGGAGGGAGGAAGCAAGGCAGGCAGGCAGGCAGGCAGGCAGGCTTCTGCCCTTCTGTTGAGTAGCTGCCATCTTACATGTTCCCCTCCCCTTTTCTTTTTCCTCCTTACTTTCCCTTCCTTTTTAACCCTTTATAGCCCCCAAACTCAATTCAGTCTTTTCTTCCTTGAACAAAAAGCCCATATAAGGCTCCCAGTCTTTTAAATATCTTTACTTGAAGGTCAGCTTTGGCATTTCTGCAAGCTTCATTTATTTTATAATCCAATCTTCTCAGTGGATATTTCATTATTCTTCCATTGTTGTGCATCCAACAATCTTGCTAGTTATCATATATAGCATTAATTTCCTGTATTTTTTTCCTAGTTCATAAAACCCAGTAAAAACAATTCTGCTTTCATTGACAAGGGTATCTTTTGCATCATTGTATGGATTTACACCCACTATTTGCTTTTTCACATTTTAAAGGACAAATTTCTTAGAACTGAAATCGTGAAGAGAACTGAAACATTTGAAGAAATGTACTTCTCTAAGTCTGATACACCAAATTTGGAAGTAGACAGCATATCCTCAGTGGGTCACAGTGTAAATTAAACTTTGGCTGACTATCTTACATATCTTCACAACTGTATTTCTAATATGTGGAGAGAGAGAAAAAGTTGTGTTGCCTTCAGTCAGGTGCAATTTGGCTTGAAGTGTTGTCACTTTTGGCATAAATTGAATTTTTGTAGTAGATTGATAAATTAATCATTAGGTCTTTTGGGAGGAAAAAAAAATCAGAAACACTTTCAGACCTCTCCACTGTCTAGTGTAAAAACATTGAATTGCTGTTTTCTTGGAATTAAAAAATTCTCATTAAAAAATGGGGTTATACTGGCTGCCTAAAGCAAATAACTGTAAAGGAAGCCTCATTCTGTCAGGATGTTCTGTTGCCAAGAACCAAAAATGCTGGTGTGTGGGTATGGGTGTGCCTGTGCATGCACCAGTGGTGGGTTGCTCCCAGTTCGGGCTGGTTTGCAAGAACCGGTAGTAAAACCGGCAGGAGGCTCCACCTACTGACCCGGACGTCATCAGGAAGTTTCTGCACATGCACACGCGGTCCCATTGCGAACCAGTAGTAAAGGTGAGTAGAACCCACCCCTGGTGTGTACGTAGACATGGGCTCCCTGGCATAGTGGATCTCTGGCTCCACTGGCTCCTTCCCACAGAAAAGGTACATTAATGCAACTAGATCATTTTAGATCTTTACTAGTCTCTTGCACAGTATAATGCCTTAGGCCTGAGAATCCTTCATCGGCTTCAGCACAACTTAGTATGTTTTAAAATTTGATAAATAAAAATAAATGACCAACTTTGTTTCTAGTGTTAGAAATGTTAGGTCTTTTTGCTTATTTTGGGTAAAGAGATGGGATGTTGGTTGCCAGTTTGGCTCCATGGAATCAGTAGCAGCTACTGCAGGTATGCAAGTAATAGTAGAATGAACGAACTGGAAGGGACTTTGGAGGTCTTCTAGTCCAGCCCCTTGCTCAAGCAGAACTTACTGTATACCGTTTCAGATAAGTGACTGTCTAGAGCAGGGGTGTCAAAACTCATGGCCCGAGGGCCAGATGCGTCACATGCTGGCCACGCCCATGCCCGGTTTAGCAAAGGGGGGAAGAAAGTCACAATAATCATGTGATGCCGATGCGAATTTGACACCCCTGGTCTAGACCCTTCTTAAAAACACCCAGTGATGGAGCAGATTTCTGGAGGCAAGCTGTTCCACTGGTTAATTGTCCTCAGTTAGGAAGTTTCTCCTTAATTCCAAGTTGCTTCTGTTTAGTTTCCAACCATTGTTTCTTGTCCTGCCCTCTGGTGCTTTGGAAAATAGTTTGACCCCTCTTCTTTTGTGCCAGCCCCTCAAATACTGGAATACTGCTATCATGTCACCCCTAATTCTTTTTTTCTGTAGACTAGCTAAACCCAAATCCTGCAGCTAGGATTCTTCATAAGAGGGACAAGTATAACAACTGCACAACACAATGGAATATGTGTGAGTGAGGCCAGAAAGGGCTTTTGATGGGGAAAATGTTCCATCAGGTTTGGTAGGAAAAAAATCTTGGCATGTTTCCAGATCTTTGGTGCAAATCAACTGTGTAAGTACCAACCACGTAATAGCAGTGTTTACACATGATAGGCAATGGCTGGATCACCATATAAGTCTAGTAAAATAAACAAACATGAAACTTTGGCAAGCCAGTTACCAGTTAACACTGGGAATGCTGAGCCACATGGGCCAACGACTTAAACTCAGTAAAAGTCAGGCCATGTTCTAAAGAGAAAATACTTAAATCTTTCTCTCTCTGAGCCACTTTTATACTGTATTTCCACTTTTATTGCTAATTTTGTTCTCTCCCCCCTTTTTAAAGGGCAGAATCTGAAAAAAACTGGAAACTCTACCGGATATTGAGCCGATGAGATTATAGATCATTTGAAAAATGTACATGGAGTTCTAAATTCGGGAATTGCTGTTTATTTTGCTATGGAGGCTTCTATACAACAAGGTCATAAATTAGACCTTCAGAGCAGGGAAAACGTTGCTGAAAATAAAGCGCTCCTCGTTCAGCATTTTATACTGATATATACTCTGTGTGTGTGTGTGTGTGTGTGTGTGTGTGTGTGTGTGTGTGTGTAGAGTACACTCACACATGCAGAGATAAATACAGTTCAATGTTTCAGGTGATTAATTTTCCATGACAATAAAGCCTCAGAAATCTGGAAGTTTTCCAGCAATAATACTCAGACTCTGTATAGATTTTCAGTAGTTTTATTGAAAAATGCCTCTTTTGTTTCAGAAATAAATAATATAAGGCAGTGAAATTCACAATTTGCAGTTAAAATATAAAAGCAGCAATTCTATATCCATAGTCTTGCAAACAATTTCCAACTGCTTTTTTTCTGATAACTATGAAACATTATATTCTGGAGAGAAGGGGGATCATAACTAAATATACAACACAAACATGCAATTCCATCTCTGCAGGATTGACTGCAATTTGGCATAAATGTTAAAGTCTCTAAAACAAGGAAAATTAAGCCATTATTTCTTTTAAAATTGTATCCAGTTGATACAAGGATGCCAGCTATATCATTTAAAGGTTTGTGGTTGTTAAAAGAGACGCATAAAAGCTGTATATGCCCTGCAAGTTATATGCAAAAGTAAGAAGACATTGCTTATGCGGAAAGACAAATTTCTTCTTTTATTAGATGTTGCAGATTGGTAACAGTGACTGAATTATCGAGCAAGCGATTTGATGAAGAAGCAAATTATAAGGCCAAGCCCTTTTGTTGCTGAGCTATACAGCCTCTAGATTACTTCTTGTAGCTGTGAAGAAGGTAGGATTTTTATGGTTGTTATATTTTTAATTTATTAAAAGAACTGTAGCCTTGCAATCACTTTGATGCACTTGTTAAGGTTTAACGCAGCCACCTGAAGCATAAGTATATTACAGGCATTCCAAGAGAGAGAGAACGAAATGTGTAGCAACTTTTATTGCTATTCCCACATACGCCAGATATTCTCAGGTTAAGTTGTACTTCTGCCTGGAAACACGGTAGGTGGAATAGCATATCTACATATGAGAGAATGGCAACAACAAAAACAAATACCCAAAGGGAGAGGAGGGGTGGGGAGAGAGAGAGAGAAGTGAGAAAATAAGACATTTATGGTTTTGTTTTTGCTTTTCTTGATAAGGAACGTTTCCAGCGCATGTGTTCAGGGAACCCAGGTGAGTGCATATCAGATCCATAGTCCTCATAGTCCTCAGCTCTTCTTTCAGGCTCCACTGGTACTATGTAGGCCTCACTGTCAGGCTGATATGGTCCACTGTCAGGTACATAGGACTCTGGTTGAAAATAGTTGTCCAATGGAACATTAAAGTTATTATCATACGTCTTTGAATCAAGAGGGGATTTCTTTTTCTTAGTTTAAAAGCAGGCTATTAGGTTATTGTTTTGTTTTAGTAAATCTGGGGTGGTTTGTCTTTTTTCTTTTAGACAATTCTCAGGGCTTTTATTTAGATAATTTATGTACAAATTCTGCTATGGATATGGGTCTCAACAAGGGGAGTTGTGACTGAGGCATTGCCCTTGCCTTTGACATGAATGCTGGAGCTTCTTATGTGTGTCCAGCAAAAACAGACTCTCAGGGGGAAGCACCAAGTTTTGTCTGTTGAAGAAATTTTTCTGCTCCCTTTCAATAACTTTTTGTATTGCAAATTAGCCTAAGCAAAATTTAAACAGAAATAGCAACACCCACATCTAAAATATGGAAAACAGAAGTTCTGTGCAAGAATTAAGTCTCTTAGGGAGCAAAGAGACTTAATGCCAAGCAAGCAAACAAGTCCTACTTTGCAGTTTAGTCCCTAACATTGATTTTGTACAATGCACATATAATAATCACTCAAAACTAATTTCAATTTGGGAGAGGAAAAAATTCTAAAACAGAAAGAATATTGGTACAAGTTAAGGAATACAATGCTCAAAATAAAATAACTTTGAGGTTCAGGGTATTTTTTTTAAGTAAGTATTAAAATTGCAAACTTGCTAAAGTCAAGCCTTGAATAATTTCCAGTGAAAACAGTTGATATTTATGTTAGTCACAATTAGTTGTAACTTACTCCATTTATTTCACTGGGACACAATTAAATTTAGTAGGCTTAGTGTATACTTAAGTGATCTTTAGGAGTTTCACTTAAGTGAAAGCCAATTATTAAAATAAATGCTTTGGTCAAAAGGGAAAACTTCATGTATGCAGCATTGTTTTATTCAAAATAGTTCCCTACAGGGGGTGGAAAAAATTTACACCAAGTTGTCACCACTGGCAATATTCAGTAACTACTATTTTCTGACAAATGTGCCTCATATCTGACTGAACCAGAGCTAGTGCTAGAGGAACACCAAAGATTTCAGGAAAATCAAAATCAAAATTAATTATATTTTCAGCACTTGTAAGATTACATATACAAAAAAAACCCTCAAGTCCTGAATAAGGTAAGATGAAGACAAGAATAACAAAGAATAGAGAGAAAGACTTCGGGAGTTTCGAAGAGATTATGCTGGCACAAATTAAAAAGCAGCAGCAGGAAGTTTGAATGCAAAAGCAGGATGTAATGTTAACTAGGTTTAGTGGACATGATTCCATACAAATCATTTACAAGCCACAATTAGTTCATTATTTACAGTCATTTTCTGTTTCACCAAGATAAATGCATTATGGTGTTATGTCCATTAATATGTTTATAAGCCTCCACTGCCATTCTAGTAACTTGATTTTTATATAATTGGACAGTAAGAATAGGGAGGCTGAGTTTACATCCCTTGCTTTATCAAATGCCATTGTCCTTTATTGCAATCACAAATGCTTGTTAGTAAGTACATTCTTTTAAAAAAAGAGCATCTCCCCTCTTATGAGGCCAACGCTATTTATGTAACCATTATCTATAATGAAATAATCATACAGATTCAGGTCCAAGTTAGCACGTGCACAAACATCTCAGAAACAGGATTTTCATGGAAATTCAAACTGTAAGCAGCACTGGCGGCATAGAAAATTTGTTAGCCGGAACCTGAAATAGGTCAAAGATTTAGTTTTCAGGGTTGAACAGCTCTGTGCAAAACTGTTTTTCATTCATTACATCCATGAGAGTTAAATTGTATGTATATCTATCTATATATATATATATGCCAGATTGGTTTTTGTTTTTTGAAAGAGTAGCACTTCAGTATTATTTTCCATTTATTTCTCATTCAATTGTTTGATAGTGTGCAAATTTTGCATTATGGCTTATTCTATTGAATTTGATCTACCCATCAATACTATGAATGTGTGTGTACATATATATATATATATATATCTATATATATTCATGTATACATGCAAACAACATAACAAACAGCAATATCATGTATAAGGTGCTACAGTGCACACAACAAATTGGTGATCAATATTAAGGGCCTGGAATCTTTTCTTGAAGAGGCCTTAAATATATGGCACGGTCACTGGTTATGATCCTTTCCAGTTTAGTGATTTGGTATCCTGTGGTCACAAATATCCAGCATTTAAGTTCCTTGGACCATTCGTTGCCTCAAACTGACTCTTCTCAGAAGAAATTTGTATAATAGACCAATATAATAGATTCCATTGAATTTGATACAGTGCAAATAATGACTTCCCGTGCCCTCCCTTGCCTAGTTGTCTGCACTGTATCACAAAATGACATTTGGAATGGAAAATTAGATTTCAGGTACTAATTTTGTATAGATAATCCCATCACGAATCAGAAAGATGAACGCAGAAATGGCAAACTCTGTTCTTTATACTTTAGACGAATGGTCAACCTTGTTCAGAAGTACAGGAGTAGTTTGATGGAGAAGGAAAACAGGAAGAAGAAGGGAAAATGGTCAATTATGTCCTAAGAGCATTGTGCCTTATACTATCACTTTAAACATTAAAAATAAATTAGTTTGAAATATTTAAACGACTTTTTCTTTAAAGTAAAACTGACACTGGAACAAAGCTACTTCAAAAACAGGAGAAATTCTATAAACATAAAAGACACCAGTTATGAGAATCACAACAAATATTCCTAAATCTGATTGAATTGGAAAGCTTACGTTGTTCAGCGGTTGAATTATAGTTCAGTTTTAATTTCTAATTAATTCGACTTTTATTATAACTTTTCACTGCATAGAATTATTCACGCTGAACAAGCTTTTATTAAAGTATTCAATGATAATTAAATTCCCAATAACCTACCTGGATATCCTTGACCATTGTAAGCAATGCTAGTGCACAGGGATGAATCACAGTATCCAGGGGGGCCAGGAGGACCTCTGATACCACCATTACCAGGTCGGCCAGGTGGCCCAGGTGGCCCTCGGGAACCTGTAGAACCTGGTGGGCCAATTCTGGATTCTCCTTGTGGACCTAATTGTAGAATGAAAAGGAAGGTATTGTATCAATAAATTCAATGTGAGGAAGTTTAGTAAAGAGGTTGGCAAAATTAAAAAATGGATTACACTCAAGCATATATTTAATGAATATTTCCATTTGGTTTCTACATATGGTGTTAATGAAACAACCACAGGAAACCCAAAACTTAACTCATCATTAGTTGTTTCCCTGATTTTAAGCTCTTTAGTCATAGAAAATTGTTCTGGCCCGACTGAGCTTGGTGGATTACGCAGGGAAGCAACTTCTATGTTACATTTCAATTAAAGCGCAAGATTACTTTAATTTTGCTACTCCCCCATAGCTTTAGAACATATGAGATAGTGTTTTCTTTGGAACAATTTATATTCATGGGTAAAAGAAATGTAAAGTTTTCGTAAAATGAAGGTAGAAATTGTTGTGAGCTTATTGTGGAGTTTGTCATGAACATTCAACAGTAAATTGAAGACAGAAGCAATGAGACAGAATCTGACTAAACCTGCCAAAATCTAAGTAAAAAACCAAACTATATTAATAGCAAAACTAGCCACCATGACAGCACCATGATCTATGAGAGAGCCCTGTAACTTTGTATGGGGGGGGTGGGGGAGGAGGGAGGGAAGTATTACAAATAAAAGCCACCTGCTACTATGGAATTTCTCAAACATTTACTTAGTATTTCCAACTGATGTGTGGAGTTAAGGAGGATGAACAACATCAGGCTGAATAAAAGTTTCAAACATTTGATAGTACATATCATTATTTTTAAGAGTATATATCACTATTATCACCCACCTGGTGACCCTGGCAAACCTCGTGGTCCTTGTACTCCAATTCCTCTTTCACCTTTCTCTCCAGGCAGTCCTAAAGCACACCAAAAAGAAAATATATTCAAGCTGTGTCACAGAAGTGCTGGCTTCAATTTCTCAGGAAATATCTAACGTCAAGCACTTGTTTTTACTTCGGCTGTTTAGTCAATGCCACTTTGAGGAACGTAAACTGTTTTCGTGGGCTGGCATTTCATGTACGCTCTTTGTTTCGCTGATAGTCCCACCAGTGTTCAAACCCTGAAAGATCAGTTAAGACCCCTCTTCCTCTGGAGGGGAACGTCCCCGTGACACTAAGGACAACCCACCTCGCTCGCCAGGGGATCCTTGCATGCCAGGTGTGCCCGGAAATCCTGGCCTGCCTCCACTTCCAGGTTCTCCTGTGGTCCCAGGAGGTCCAGGGGGACCTGGTGGCCCTGGAGGTCCAGGCTGGTTGCGAGTTGAATGGTAATCGTTTGGAATTTGATTCAGCATCTGGTTAAATCGGGTCATTTGGTCTTTTGGGGAGGAAAAAAAAAGAAATAGATTAAGAGAGTGAATATGGGTGAGTGGGTGGGTGGGTTAGGAGAGGCTAGAGGCGGACCACGAGGAGGTTGGCTGCCTCGGGAGTTGTCTCTCCTCCCCCC
>JANHZT010009385.1:182489-192796 GCA_032468215.1 Stegonotus admiraltiensis | reverse complement strand
CAGCGATGATGTAACCTCGTTTGGTTAGGTAATGAAATGTCTGCAAGAAAACAACCAAGTTCACAGAGCACCAAGGAACCCTCAGAAACCAGGCTTTCTGATGCTGGAAAAAGTAGTTTCATATACAGATAGGTCTAAGTACTTTTTTTTTTACAATGTTTCACTGTAATTTTTTGTCAAATTTGTCAAGAAAATTAAACGGTTATTGTGTTCTACCCCCCTCCTCCAATTTCTCTCCCTTTCCAATTCTTCATGTCCTTTGCCTTTTCAGATATCTGGTAATCCTATTCAGCACTGATTAAGAATATTTTATAATACCACAGAAAGTGGACAAAGATTTATTCAGACTATCATAGATAAATTTCACCTGATTTATAAGTTTATTTGTATTCAGGCACATGCAAATGTGTAAAGCAGAGATATAGATGGAGAGCTACATCTATAATGACATCAGGCAATCCAGGAATCAGAACTGATTCAAAAATAGACAGACTGCACGCTTCTTTTTCAGAAAAAAAAAATCTGCTTGAAATCCCAATACATGGATATTCCAGCATTAATTATCAAATCAGAATGCTTTACAGATCCTCCACTCCTTATACAGCATTGAAACGGAATTTGATATTAAAAATTCATCCAAAATCGACCTGTAGCATGATGCTGCCATCATATATTTATATAAAAGACACCGCTGTTTTAGGAAAATTGACATGCTTCATCCAGTTAAACGCAGAGATAACAGCACAATGTTAAAATGACCCACAATGATTTAGGGATTGAACATTTCTTGGACAATGGCATGTTCCCCGAAAGCTCAACATAATAAGACATTTCTTCAAGAAATGTATCTTTTCTACCGAGCAGGCAAATTCTAAGAGATTACGTCTTCTTGCTTCAATCATTAGTATTCTCATGTCAACATTAATATATGGGGGAGGGAGATCTTTGGTCTTACATGTGGTGCCTTGATCAACCAAAGGTTCACTAAGTCCAGACTCGTACTGAGCAAATACTTTCACATCGTAAGAAGTACTAGGCAATAAGTTGTGTAAAGTATATGAAGTCACCTCTCCAACAAACACCTCCATGGGCTCATCGGAACCTTAGAAGAAAAAATATGAAAAAGAATGTTAATGTGCAATCCTATGCATTAAAACTGCTTTATAATGAGCCAGACAATCCTCCAACTGAGAATTCCTATGTTGCTGACAGCAATTCTCTGGGAATGTTAAGTAGAGGCCTCTCTTGTAAAACTACAGCAAAGCTTGCTTTGATAACAATTATTGAAAGGCGCCGATAATATTCAGCCTCAAAGCCATATTCGCATGTTGGCAGCCCAGAGTTTGTAATCTTACCTGCAACTTTATACACAATTTTGTATCCTAAGATAGGAGATGGGACAGGATCCCAGGCCACTCTGAATCGAGTATACCATTCATCAGATATACGAATATTCTGAGGAGAAAGCAGCCCAACTAAGAAAAAAAAATTTAAATGCATTAAGTTAGGAAAAAGGCATTTGATAAACTCTAATGCCAAGTCTATTTTTTCACTTCTTTCAAAATTGTGAAAGGCTAAAACTTCCATACTAAAATAAATAAAATTAATTTATAATTTTGGATCCTAAATTTAAAAAATACTTTGAGCACTATTTTACTGTCAAAATCAGCCTCTCTCTCTTTTTTTTTTAGAAAATTCCAATGCTGTGCATAGGGAATTATTTACTTTGCTCTGAGAATACATGCAGTAATAATTCAGATGATATAACTGAGTGTAAATATGTTGTTATTAGAATCAGCAAGAGATTTAGCTACATGTGCCTCATTTACAATTGAGTACCGGGTATAAAATTAATAAGTTAAATGTCAATCTTTCACTATAGGTAATTTGTATCATATATACGGCATTTGTTCAAATATTTTTAATAAATATTTTCAGAAATGTAATGGATAGTTTCAGAGTTCACCTGGTATACTATGTTAAGATTTTTTTCAACTTTGGTTGACAAATGGCAAATTTTCCTCATAGCCACTAGGCTTTACAAAGCTACTTTAACTAGTTTGGAGGAGTAATTTGAAGGACAGTAATTTTATATATTTTTTCTTTTACAGACTTTAAGGTCTCCTTCAGTGTCGGCTGAAATTTATTATGTAAAATCAAAAAGAGCAATGAGATAACAGTTATATACCTGTTTTTCCATTTCCTGTCACTTGTGCACCATCTCCATCATCATAAACTGCTACAACTGTAATTTTATAAGGTGTATCTGACTGCAAAGGCTGTAGCAATACAGTGTTTATTCTTCCAGGTACTGTTGTCTAAAACAAATTACAACCAGGGAAATATTGTACAATTAGTAAATTAGAAATTATTAATGATTTACCAATCATATAAGTTGTAGTATGTAAACAGACTGGACCAAAGAAGAAGATAAACTTTTATTTTGGTCCAGCCATCACATTAACCACCTGTGGAGGAGTTATGCCTGTCAGCATTTGCATTAAATTGCATAGTTTAACAGTGTAATGGTAAAAGTCATCCAAAGATGGAACTAGATACAGGTTTAAACATGAAGACTAAAATATAGTTCAGTAATTCAAATTTATTTGTTTTTATTTTATTTAAATTGTATACTGCCTCAATCACTGTGCATTGTAATTAGACCACAGTTATATAATGTATATCATAAAGTCAACAATAAAACAGTACAATACAATACAACAAGCATTAATATCCTTTCATTGCCTACAGATTGGCCATTAATGTTTTTACTTTTTACACCACACCAGCATATATTTTCTTCAAGTATAGTACTCATATAACAAAAAATATAGGTTCATTCAGAAATAAGCAATAATCATAACCAACTGTGCCTGAGTATTTTTTTTTTCTTGTACAGAAGTCAACAGAACATATGCCTTTAACCTCCCTATGGGAAATAAGCTGGCTAAGCTATAATGTTAAAGTTTTGCTGCTAAATTTGGAATAGGAAGTTATAAATTATTTTAAAAATTGGAAGAATGCCCAAAACAAAAATTGAGAGCCAAAACTCATTCCTGCTGCTCACGTTTATAAAACACAGATACATGACGGTCATTAGAAGTGAATGATAATCAACTGAAATTATCCTTCCATTGAGGTGGACAGAATTTGCTTCTACAAATATGTATCTTCTCATTCTTGATCACCTTTGTACAGATTACCAAAGTAATCCCTGCTCTTGAGCTAGGGTTTTTGGGAGGGGGGGGTTGGTTCAATGTCTGATTCTCAGAGGTCCTGCAGTTTAGTTGGCAAGTTTTTTCAGAAGTAGTGTCAGGTGCAAGCAACCAGAACATCTCCGATGTTTAGGTGAAGATTACCATGTGGGTTAAAATGCCCTCATAGTAGGTTGCAGATGGACTTTTTAAACCCAGTTAAATCAGTGGAACAAGCATACCATAACTAATCTAAATGTGATGGAGTCTAGCCTACAATAGGGCAAGATCTATTTCTAATAGTTTTATTTCAGAGGATGAAATAGTTTTGCCCTTTCCAGTAGACAGTTTGAAATGCTAAGATCTGTAAAATTAGCTTCACTGAGGAACATGAAGACTGAAGAAATAGTTACTGTATTTTTCGGAGTATAAGGCGCATCTTATTTTTGGGGAAGGAAAAAAAAATTCTGCTTGAGAGGCTCTCCGTTTGGGAGGCTTCATTTGCCAAAGAGCTTCTCTTTGCAAAGGCAGCCTTTCAAACGGACCTTTTGGGGGCTGTTTGAGAGGCTCTCTGTTTGCAAATGCAGCCTCCAAAAGCTCCAAAAAGGTGGGGGCCGGCGGGTGAGCAGGGCTACATTCAGTGTAAAAGACGCATCCAAATTTTCACCCTCTTTTACGGAGGGAAAAAGTGCGTCTTATACTCCAAAAAATACGCTTTATGTATTTCTTCCAAGAAAGTATTGTCTACATCTAATTGAGTAGCCTTGTCTTGGATATACAGGACATGACCACCTTGTAAATCTTGCAATGAGAAAACAGTATTTGTCATTTCATTTTTCATTCAACAACTTCTACACAATAAAGGCATTGAAATTTTACAGTTAAATGCAACCATTACTTTGCAGTAGCAAAGTAATAGTAAATCAACTATTATATATATTAAAGAAAATATGAACTTACATATTCATCTATGGGATCCCCAGAAACAGTACTATATATAATTCTATATTGCTGCACAGGTCCATCTGCATGATCCCATTGAACAGAAAGACTGTTTGTGGTTGGGTCAAATACTCTTATGTTCCTGGGTCCACTACGAGGCACTAAGACAAATAAACGTTAAATATAAAATAAATTCAGTGTAGTAATCTTCTCAAAGCATGGGCCCTGCAAATACTTTACAGGGGCATGGACAAAATGGGGGAAATTATGTCTTTTGAATCCAGAACAAATAATTACATTCCAGGGATTGTGCAAAACTATTTTGGATAAGCCACAGTTTGGAAGAACTGAAACTTGGAACATTCTGGTTGTTCTGGATTTTGGATAAAAGACAATCCAGATGGGGTACTTCTCCCCTCCTCCACTTTGCAGCTCCTGGCACTGCATCTCTCATTTGCCCAGCAATCCCCAATTATTTCTTCCCTTGCTTTTCAACCTCTTCTTAGCCTTCCTGGCTTTTTCCCTACTTGGTAAAAAAACAGCTGTTTCATTCCACGCATGCAGCAGACACATACAATATGCATGTTTTTTTTGGCAACAGCCCATCTGAAACCAGAAGTTCTGTACACAGAATATTTTGCATAACCTTAACATTAACAAATTGACTTTGTGCGTCAATTAATTCCATTGGCTGATTCTAACTCAATAATTTTCAAATGATGCTCAGTTGAAAAATGCACTGCTTTTGATGATAACTAGGTCTTGAATCAGAGTAGTATGGATACTGAACAATTATGAGTATGGACAGCTAAAATTAGTCTTCTTAACTTAACTGATTTAACCTGCTAGATAACAGTAGCTGTTAAATGAGTAAATATATCATAGACTTTTCCAAAGTGGCTAAATTAAGAAAATTTATTTTTACAATCCAATCTGATCATCCCTTCTAAGTTTGAAATTGTGAACATTTTTGATTTGCTATATCCTTGTAGAATAGCTTTGGGTTAATCTGGTTTCATAATCCTGGTGAATGTTCAATATAACAACAACAACAACAACATACTTTATTGCGGTCATAGACCAAAAACTAAAACATCCAAAACACGTAGCTGGCACACGACCAGACTGGAGTGCAAAACAGCAACAAGATCAGTGGTAGAGACCACTCCGTTAAATGTTCAATATATAACTGTTTATGGCTTCAGAAACTATCCTTATAATAATTCAGCTAAAATATTGCATTTAGTAAAATAAAAATTAAAACCGGTTAAGCGAGAATTATACATTTATTCAATGTTTATTCAACTTTTACCAGCTAAATAGGAACAATGCCCACTCTGGAATGGCCAAATCAACAGATAGCAGAATGTTCATAAAATAAGCTTCATAGAAATTTTAGGCATTTATTTCCCACTAATTGAAATAAAATGGTCAGTGATACAGCCAGTAATGTGTGTCTACCTCTGTAATGACCAACCACAGACAGAATTTTGCTTTCTGACATTGGACTTTCATCTCATTGGATTATTAAATCAACTTTCTCATTGCATTTCTATAATTTTTCTTTCCTCCAAAAACATTCTTCCTCCATCATTGTCATTTGCCATTTTGTTTCCTCCACAATTCCTCCAGTTTTAATCCTACTCTACCCATTCTTTCATTGTAGTGTCCTTAATCCAACCAAATTAAATTTGGCTCTAGTCAAATGGCCTCCACCCACTATCGCAGCTCATCCTGTCCTTCTCCCTTTCTTGTCTTATAATGCAGACCTTCATTCCTCCAACATCTACACATCTCAACCATTCACTGGGCAAGATTTGGAGCACATCATCCTTGTGAATTTCAAAATTAGGAGACCTAACAGACAAAATCCCTCCTCTCAAAACCATCCTTGAGGATAAAGATGCTTTTCTCTTGACCTTATCTAGTATAAAATCCTAATATTTAAAGGTCTACATTTTTAGCCAAAGCAAACACTGTAAATTTGTACCAAATGCCAATAGTCAATCTGAACATGTTACTATTGACAAACTAAGATTGTCATTCTCAGTCGCAATGAACTGCATCTTTGTGTGTTTGATAATCCACATGTATATGAACATTTACCAAATTCTGTATGTTCATAGTTTAGTCTTTAATATAAATACTGGCTTTAATTCCTCTGGATATTTTAAAATGGAACATTTTAAGTATTCAAAGAGTATACTTTAAACCTGTATTCAGAGACATGATATTGAACTAAATACAGCAAAGTTTTCTATGCAAGGCTTCCCTCATATGCGTTCATTCAGTACCTCTAACAATTCTAACAGGATAAATGACATTCATGTAAGGCCCAGTGCAGAATATAAGAATTAAAACATATTTAGAGACCTATTTAGGAAGGAGTAATTCACACTAGTCAATCAGAGTTTAGCAGTAACATGCATGATTTTCTGCTTACATGTTCTTCCCTGTCCTGAACTTGGATCCCCTTCTCCATCACCATACAAAGCAATGACATTTATTGAATAAGGAGTATCAGGAGCCAGACGTTCCAATAAAACGTTGCGTGTGTTGCTTGGTACAATAACCTAGAAAGAAGGCAATACTGAAATATTGTCTGTAACTGATGGTGAGCTGTTGAATATCCTTCCCCAGCCCAATAGACTGCTTAAGTAGTGACACTTCAGGGATGTAAGGTGAGAAACTACCTCAACACTCACTTGGAACACTTGACCTGGGGATTATACTTCTGCATACTCTCCAGGGGTGAAATCCTCCCGGTACAGACCGGATCACCTGATCCAGTAATGATGGAGGTGGGTGGTTCGGAGAACCGGTAGCAAAAATCTCTGCCCCCACCCTCCATGCCCAGCTGAGCTGCACAATTATCAGAGGCTTATTTTTTACTTTTAAAAGCATTTTTTCTACAACCTCTTCAGGCAAAAAATGCTTTTAAAAGTTAAAAAAAAGGCTCTGATGATCACGCAGCTCAGCTGGGATCCTCAAAGGCTTTTAAAAGAAAAAAAACCTTTTTTTCTTTTAAATGCCTCTAACGATCTAAGCTAAGTTGCCTGATCGGTAGAGGCTTTTTAAAAAACCCTCTGCCGATCAGGCAACTCAGCTGGGATCATCAGAGCCTTTTGAAAGCATTTTTTTTACAACCTCTTTGCTGAAGAGATTGTAGAAAAAATGCTTTTAAAAGAAAAAAAATGGCCATGCCCACCCAGTCACATTACCCCTCCCACCAAGCCACACCCACAAAACCGGTAGTAACAAATTTTAGATTTCACCACTGATACACTCTACCAAATTGTTAAATGTCTAGAAATGTCAAAAAGTTTGGCCTGACTTCTTTTACTTCTGTCCATCTGCTGATATACTGAGGTTTAAAATTTTTACTAATAACTTTTTCCTATATCCTGTTTCCCCATCCTTCCAATGCACTGGGGTAATTTTTTTTATCTTTGACCATGAATCAATGAAGTAAAGGACTGAAAGCTCAGAAAAATCTAATATTGGAAGTCACATGGAAGTGGGCTTCCCTGATTGAGGGTGAGCCTTAACTCAATGGTCTTACTCCTAGTCCAAACAATTAACTATTACACTGCACTGATTTTAAGCACAGAAGCATTTATCCACAATGATATAAGTTATGAAGCTATCCCTAAGTATGCTACTGATAATTCTTGACTTAAAACCATTCGTTTCATGACCGTTTGAAGTTACAACAGCACTAAAAAAAAGTGACTTATAATTGTTTTTCACATTACAGTATCCCCATGGTCACAAGATCAAAATTCGGATGCTTGGCAACTGGCTTGTATTTATAACAATTGCAGTGCACCAGGTCACTTGCGACTCTCTAACAAGCAAAGTCAAAGAAGAAGCCACATTCCCTTAACAACTTTGTTAATAAGTTGCAGTAATTCACTTAACAATTGTGACAAGAAAGCAATGGAAACTAGCAATTGTGGTCATAAGTCAAGGACTACCTGTATATGATGTTCAGAATATTCAGACATTTACAGTGGAATAGGATGTATTATTTCTTTTTCATCAACCAGAGATTGCTTTGGAAATAACTGTATTAAATTACTTACAGATTCTGATGGCATTGTGGAAGCTAATGGATTATAGACAACTTTGTATTGCTGCACTGGACCTGGTGCAGCCTCCCACTGGACATTAAGGCTGTTTGTTGTTGGGTTGTAAACTTGGATGTTTCTTGGTGTCCCCCTCATCACTGAATCATACAAAACAAATTTGCATTTTTAAAGAAATATCCCTATTTGTAGATTCTGAACAAAGTATAAACAGGAGACTTAACTATCATATCAGTTACACTTTGTTATTTGTGTAATAATGTTATTTATGTAAATAATGTCTATGTCATTTGCAGGAAGATATTATGTAAATAGGAAAAATTTTGCAATAAGCATAACTTGCACAAGGATGTCATTCCCTAAATAATGACACTTGTGTCACCATGATGACTTCAATTTACTGGACATTGGGGAATAATCAATACTCTTCTCCACTTCCATCCCTGCCAGTCTATTAAAAGTAAGTTCCATTATAATAATTTTGCTATCACTGAAGAGGATCAGCTCTGGAAGAGAGAACCTGACAATATTCTTTCATATGTTTCTGCTTGCGCTAGAATACTCTAAAGCCAACACCTGCATCTGGATTTGTTTTAACTGTTTTATTAAATAAGTGTAAATCACCCTTGCAAGCAAGCAGATTAATTATGACTTTTTTGCCAATTTCAGTTCAGCTCCCCTGTATTTTTTCTATCATACCTAGATTTTTGGGCAGAGTATAAATAGATTTTTTTAATAAAGTAACCATAAATCATAGTTCTGAGCTCAGTCTTACAAAGAGTCCATCATTAAAACAATCTGGATTCATTAACTAACAAACTGGTTTTAAATATGTTTTGCCATGGAGCTAAGCCAAAAATAAGCAAGCCACTTTCAGGTTTAGGATTATATAGGAAATGGGCTAATATCTACAAAAATACCTTACTAATTTAAGTCACCTTACTAAATTGTCAATGATTTGTACTATAGTGTAATGAAGTACAGTAAGATTAAGCCCTTTACAATCAGCAAGCTACCTAATTCTATCTTAATTGTGGCCCAAAGTCCCAACATTTGATGAAAAAGGAAAAAACTCCTCAGTTCTGAAGGTACAATTTTCAAGAGGAAACTGGACTGTCAACAGTTCCAAGAAGGCTCCACACCCATTTGCACTACTCAGATGACCCTGACGACACAGATAAATCTCCAGGTGGCCTCAATGATTCGCTAAAAGAATGCAAATGACCTGCTGTCTGCAAGGAGTTTAATCCTTCAATTCTCCACCATCCAGTCAGAACAGAAGAAGCTTCTTGGATGAGAAGTGAAACATTTTCAAAGAAAAACCAGAAAGTCCAGTTGCCTCTTGAAAAAAACACCTTTGGGACAACCATGACCAGGATGACTGAGAATCTCCATAGACATTCCTCAGTTCTACTTACACGTTTTTCCCGTATCAGACACCCGGCCTCCATCACCTTCTGAGTAAACGGGGACGACAGTTACTTTGTATGGGGTGTCGGACTGGAGAGTCTTTAGAACAGCATAGTTTGTATTCCCAGGCAAAGTTACCTGTCAAAGTTTAAAACGGGGCATGTAATTGAAAATTGCATGGTGTTCTTAAACTACTTTTTCTAATAATATAAAATATGACCTTCATGTTCATTAAAGTTCTGCTCTTATTTTATCCAAATCTAAAATCCTGGGGGAATTTGTTATCAGTGGTGAGTTCTCCATAATTAAACAGGGCCACATCATTCTGAAGAGCCTCCAAGCATCTCTACAGAAACTACACAGGTACAAAATATGCATACAAAACAATTACCATTTCCTCTGTTCCTCCTAGCACAGGTTTATAATACACCTTGTACTGACGGGGATTTCCTTCAGCATGATCCCATCGGACATTTAACGTGCTAGTGGTTGGATCATAAACTCTAAGATTCCTTACAGTATTGAGAGGTTCTGAAGTGATTTAAAAGAGAGAGGGGGGGGGGAGGGGGAGGGAGAGAGAGAGAAAAAGAAAGAAAGAAAGTAAGAAAGAAAGAAATAAAGAAATAAAGAAAGAAATAAATAAAGAAAGAAAGAAAAATAAAATATTTTGATA
>JANHZT010009385.1:156470-167638 GCA_032468215.1 Stegonotus admiraltiensis | reverse complement strand
CAGTAATTGCAGGCAGCTGGAACTAAATACTCCCTTTTAACAAGAGCATTAGTCTGCTATGCCACACAGGCTCTTAAAATTCTATTCGTCGATTAATGTGAAATGCACATTATATATATGAATAAACTGTAGTGACTGATGAGCGAGCCTTTATTTCAAAATTTAGGAATCTAAACTAACCAAAATAACTCCCCCCCCCCCCCAAAAAAAAATAAGAAATAAAATAATCTGTCTCTAAATCTGACCTCCTTTGGTGTCCCTCCTTGGGCAGGATAATATTCAATTTTGTATCTATCCACACTCTCAGTGGGTGCAGTCCAAGACACTCTAAATGACAGAGGAGTCACTTCAGAAGTAACTAGATTGGTGGGTGGCAGAGACAAATCACCTGTTGTGAGAAGAAACAAATGGAATTTAGGGTAAGGAAGTCTCGATGAGAAGATTTGCCACAGATGAATCACAATCAAAGCAACAAAATACAGTATATAAAGGTTTTTCTTAAGCGCATAAGAACACTTTATTATAAAGTATTTATTATTTCAATATTAAAGCCATTTACGTATTGAATGGAACTGTATCTGAACTACATTCACAGCAGAAGTTATAGGAAAACAAACTGCCCACAATGAGAGAAAATTTGAGCAATCTGACAGTAGAAGCAATGACCTGGAGAACTGATATTTATCTCCCCTTTGTTGGATGTATTCAAACAGAAACTGAACCTGTCAAAATTCTTTAGGGAGAAAACAAAATTAAGCATATTGGCCTTAGCAGCCTTAATCTTCCATTTCAGGTCTATGATTCTAATCAGACAAGGCATTCTAATAAAAATCATTCTGTGATTGCACATTTTAATATGTGTTATTTCCGTAGCCTAGGCATTATATGAAATACATATGGGTATAGACATTGCGTGCCAAGAAAAAACAAATATGAAAAGAATTGCATTCCTACATAGACCAGAGAAATGGATATCTTGTTCAGAAACTCTGCTTGACCACATTCCAAGAGAAATTAAGCAGACACCTTTTTCTTAAGCACAAAGTAAAACCCCAAAAGGGTAACATACCTGATCCTTTCACGCTATTGCACAAATTATCGGTGACACTATCAACAATGTTAACCAGAAGGTTAAAATCTTCAACATTGAAAACATGGGTGTCATCTGGATCACTTGCAATCTGCTTCAGTTCATTCACATCCGCATTTTTAATACCTTAAACACCACAAGATAATACATTTTAAGTAATTATTTGTCAATTATTTGAAAAATCATCTAAAGATGAGCAAATTATTATATTCCAACTCCTTTCTGTACTGATTGCCTCTTCACTTGATACTCACCGATTGCAAAGATCTCCACTCCTTGTTCCTTCAATCTTTCTGATGGAATATTTATGTCATCCTGTGATTTGCCATCAGTAATGAGGACAGCAATTTTTTTAGCTCCAGGTCTCAAGCCAGCTTCAGTCTTAAAATTGTTTCTTAAGATGAAGCTCAAAGCCATTCCTGAAATCATACATACATAAGGAACTCAATATTTATAGACCTTTTTTTCTGCTTAGAAAGTAAACCTCCAAAAATACTATAGTCTAATTTACTAGGAGACACATCAGTTCTCCCCAATCTACTTTGAAGCCTTTTATACTTTCCTTTTACTAGAATCATAATTCTATTCCTATGGGACTAAAAGTTGCCAGATATCCATTCCTGGCCCATTCAACAACAGAAGAAGCAAAAGCTCCAATACAATTACCAAAGTCTCTCACTCCTACTTGGGGATCATTGTAGACTGAGATGGTTTCTTTCATAGGATAGGAAATGTCAGGGCTGGAGTACCAAAGGCACAGTGATACCATACTACACTCTAGGAATATATAATTTTGTGAGTCGTTTTACCCCCCTACTATAACGTATACTGGAAAAATCAATAGCAAAAAAGAGAGTCAATTTGATCTAGTGATTAAGGCACCAAGCTAGAAAGCGGGAGATCATGAGTTCAGGTTCCACTCTAGCCATGAAAGCCAGCTGGATGACTTTGGACCAGTCATTCTCTCTCAGCCCAACCCATCTCACAGGTTTGTTGTTGTGGGGAAAATAGGAGGAGGAGAAGGAAGGTGGATAGGTTTACTGCTTGAATTGTTACAAATAATAAAGGCCGGAAACAAACAAACAAACAAACAAACAAACAAACAAACAAACAAACCTGTAAGCGTGTTGCCTCCTTTATATGGCAAATTGGCCACAGCATCCATTAAACTCTTCTTGGTTCGATGGGCATTAAGGTTCCATTCTGTTCTTGGATCTCCACTATATTGTGCAAGAGCTGGGGGGCGAAGGGGAATGTAGTGTAATTATTAATTGTCTTCGAATAGCATAACTCAAAAGTATTCCAATTAACTTCAAAACTTACCAATTTGCACTTTGTCTGGGCCAATATCAAATACTTGAGTGATGCTAGCAATAAAGCTCCGGATTGTTTTAAAATTTGTTCGACCAATACTCCAAGAACCATCCACCAGCAATACAATATCTGCTTCAGTTCTGGTTTTACATTCTAAGCCTATTACAGCAATCATAATATATCTGTTAGTTACAAACAACTCTTTTCTTCAATCCTATCTTACAATATACATAACGAAGATTTTAATTAACGTGAAGTTCTTCTATGTAAGTTTAATTAACTGAAGTTCTTATATGATCATTTAATTTCTTGCTAATAATGAAAAAGCAAGGTTGCATAAATTATTAATTTAAAAATATTACTGTCATATGTACTGCATACTGATTAGATGGAATGTAAACACAATTAGAACCAATTTCATAATAGAATTATGAACCCTAAACTTAAGTAAACTTAGGTAATAAATTATTACTTCTGCATATTCATTAGTTTAAATCAAGAATGCTTAATGTCTAAATTATAGGCATGAGCAACTATCTTTAGAGCTTAATACATATGCATAACACAGCACATTAACAGCTATATATGCTAATTAATGCAGATGGTGCAGATATTTGCACATTTAAATCACAAAAGGAAGCACAACACAAATAAGGTAACAGAAACAAACACATAAAAGAATAGAAGTGACAAAAACACACATTTATAAAAGTATTAAATGCTTAGAAAGAAAACAATGCTAGGGATTTTCAATGTATGAGAATAAAAATAAGAGTTCACTTTCCATATGTTGGAAATGACAGTGTATTTATTACAATGCAAAAACAGCACAGTTATTTAAACAAGCCTTTCAAGAACTATTGTAATTGTTTAAAACGAATTCTTCCTCCTCTTTGCTCTGAAGTTCATGTTATCAGCTGCAAAACATGCTGGCTTCATGCCATCTTTACATGGAAGGAATCCCACTGAATAAAATCAAGCACACTCATCAGAGTTAAGATGGGTTCATCTATGTTTCACATCATTGCTCCAATATTCAGATTTATTGAGAACAGCTACTCCAGGGACCTGAAGATTTAAAAGTATGACTTTCTTCTGCGTAAAACAATAAATTCTGAACTTTAATCAATACAAATAACATAAATCGGGAAACAGAACATAGCTTACAAATCATGCATTCTGGATCACAATCAAAAAGCTGCATGTCTATTCTACGCCACTCCACATATTTCAATGTCATGGGAGCGATATTGGGAATTGAAGTATCTAGAATATGTGCTGAAATGGCAGATCATTTCAAACAGCCCCAAAAACTGTGTGGAATTGGGCATGCAAACAGACTTTCTGTAATTTGAAAGGTCTCCTAAATGGAAAAATCAATGCTACCAGTTATATAGAGATTTCTACTTTTCCATTTGTGAATTCTGGCAGATAAACTATGTGATTTTATATAAAGAGAGCACGCTTTAAAATTCCGTTATATAGAGATGCTATCACAATGTTTCACAAACGCAAAAGCTGTTACTTCATTCATTAAACACCATGCAATGTTTTTCTCATTAAAACTATATTTACCTGGTTGTACTACTGACACATCTGGAACATCTGCAAGTGTTGTCTTTTCTTCTCCAATCAGAGGCATACTTTCACCTCCTTCAAACATTCCAAATACATTGACTTTATAGGAAGTGTCTGCCCTGCATGATTGAAAGGCAGACGTGTGCTATATACATTAAAGCAAACTGGTTTATGCAGATTCTTTTTCGCCCCAGAGAGGATGGGCAGGACGGGGAAGGAAGGAGAGAGGGAGACCCATAAAATATGAAAGTATTATACTGTAACATGTTTTCTTCAAATTTTTAGAGAATTAGAGGGAATTAAGTAATAGGCTTTCTGAAACTTTTGCTAGCATTCATCAGATAAGACTGGAGGTGTATGCAATGACTTTACTGTAGGCCACTGCAACTCAACAGTAGTTAGTATTATATTTCAATTGTTCCAATAGGACAATTATATTCTAGCCATTGTATGAAACATAGATATTATTCAGCAAAAGGATTCAGAGTTCTAAGACTCAATCTGAAATACCGGTATATTTCATTGATTTTTTATTGAAAGATTTCAAGCCTGCACTTCTGTCTTCAGTAATTAGCAGTAGTGGGTTTCAATTTTAGCCGCTACTGGTTCGCTCATGGGAGCGCACATGCTTGCGACGCTTCTGTGCAGAGACATCCAGGCGGGCGGGCGGAGCCTCCTGCCAGCGCCATTACCGGTTTGCCCAATCTGGGGCGAACCAGTAGCAACCCACCACTGGTAATTAGGGTAGCTTTCAGAATAGATTTAGAAAAGAAGAAGATGGGTAAGATTAAGATGGGAAGGATTTCAATAAACATTGGTTACATTTTTCTGTATTAACAAGAAAATACTGAAATTGAAGGAAGTTACTATCGGTTTACCTCAGCTCCTCTAATACAACAGTATTGTCATATGGCCCAAGTACTAATTCACCAAGTTGTCTGTTTTCTCCACTTGGATGGAAAGTTATTTTGTACCCTTTAACTTCCCCAGGGGCTGGCTCCCAGGTTACACGAAAACTTGACCTTGTAGGATCTGAAGTCTGCAGATTTCTGGGAGGTTTAAATGGAGAAGCTAGAAAAGTCAAACAATATTCATTGAATCCAATGTGAGCTGTACCCACTGGATAAATACGTCAGGGGCACTGTATGTTTTCCGTAAAGCAAACAGCAGCTTCAAAATTTTACTGAGACAGATCCAACACTGTCAGATACATGTTTTTGCTTATATTGTAGTATTTATTTCTTTTCCTTTCAAGTCCTCAAAAATCTTTGAAGTAGATTTTTAGAGCATGCAGATAAAGCTGGAGGGGAATGGGCTTAAGACAAGACCCTATTTTCTCTTACTTATAAAAGCAATATCATGTATGGAATAAGTTAACTGAATCCATTTAATCAGAAAAAGTTGTGCCATTGTTCTCTTTCCCTACATCTTGGATTCTATCAGCATTGGAAGCCTTATACTTGCACTTAATATTTTCAAAAAAATAAGACATCCATCCAGAATTACTTTTTCTGTTCTGTAGCTATTTCAAGATAATTTTAGATAATTTATTATTTCTCCTGCTGCTGCCTTTAAAGATGTAATATCCATTTTGCAAAAACAATAATGCAAATGAAAAAAAGAAGCAATTTCAAGACAAATATGGGAATTTAACTGCTTAACAGTCATTTGATGCCAAATAGTTTATTTGGTATTTAGTACCAACTTGCTTATCTTAGTGAAAGCTCACTGGAAGAAAGCTGATTTATTGCCTACATTACAAATATTAAAATAAAATGGAAAACTTGAAAAACTGTATCTGCTAATTAATGCAATTTCAAATGGACTAAGATCTAAATTTCTTTTCCAGGATTACAGAGAAATACATTTGTGCACCTGGAAACAGAGGCTGACAGTTCATACCTCTTATAAAGCATGCTATAATCCCATAAGTTTATGTCTTAAATTTACTTCCAAGGTGTCAAACTCACGTGTGGATTTCAACTTTAGGAGCAATTCATTATTACTTTTCATTATTGACAGGTTACACAATGGTAAATCTTTAGGATACTTTAAGGTGCCTATAAGCAGTACAGCAGATGAAGATTAAATGGCACTGGAGTTAAGGTACAAAATAAGCAAACATTAAGTTCCTTCTTAACTGTTTTTTCCCCCCGTTTCAAGCTATCCCATATGTGCATGGTTTTTCTTCTCTCTTTTTTTTTTCTTTTAAACTAAAATGGCACTCATTCAATCTCAAAGTGCAAAAGCAAAGGATTTTGGTAAGGGATGAAACAGAAATACCATTGCTTTTTTAACTCCCAAGCAGAAAGTGCTTTAGAATGCCAAAGACTATATTTAGGATCTTAGGGAAAAAGAGAATAATCACAGAATGCTCAGAATGTAACTCCAAGATTCTATCAAGTTTCTCGTCTCATTCAGACTCAGCCTGAAAATACTTCTTATAACCGTTTAAAACTACAGCTTCTGAGGCAGCAATCAGAAACCTACACGAGAAGTCCCACGAGTACCAGATAGTAAGAATAATTGTAAGAGATTGTAAAGGTTAAGGTCTAGCAACAATTAAAGGGTCAGAGTTCTCTAACCCTTCCCTGAAGGATAAGCAACAGATTTAGTACGCTGCTCTACAAGAGATCTTCCACTACTGAACTTCTAACCATAGAGATTCTCATAGTTTCTCTCATGTTCCAGGTAATCAGGACAAGTTGCAAATTAAATGAACTATGTCACAGCCTTAGGACAGACCTATCAAATCTAGCCTGCAAATATCTGGACTGCTAAAGGGCAACAATACCAAAAGCTTTCATTCTTTGTTACCTTCTAATGGTCATTTGAAGTTCAGACAACATCTAGTAACCCGACTTTAGGAATAATTTCCTGAGGCGCTTAAAAATATTTTTGTTAGCTACTCATTTCATTTACACAGTGTCAGTTGAAGGGTATGTGGTGCCCCAGGTCACATTGACTGATATGTGCTGAAGTTAAGCCCATGAACAGGTAGTCCTCAATTTACAACAGTTCATTTAGTGACCCTTCAAAGTTACAATGGCACTGAAAAGGGGACTTATGACCATTTTCCACACTTATGACCACTGCAGTATCGCCATAGTCACATGATGAAAATTTGGATGGTTTGCAACTGACTCATATTTATGATGGTTGCAGCATCCCAGGATCATGTGGTCACCTTTTGCGACCTTCAGACTAGCAAAGTCTATGGGGAAACTAGATTCACTTAACAACTCTGTTACTAACTTAACAGCTGCAGTGATTCATTTAACAACTGTGGCACTAAAGGTCGCAAAATGGGACAAAATTCACTTAACAAATGTTTTCACTTAGCAACAAAAATTTTAGGCTCAATTGTGGTCATAAGTTGAGGACTACCTGTATAGTGTATTATTGAAATATCACACAGTGATATCCCAACAGCAGAAAATCCAAGAAATTAAGTGCCATATTAGCAACAGTAGCAGCAGCTTTCAAAACTATGAGATTACTAAACAAATGTGAAATAAGATGGGCAGGAAAAAATACATTGAAGAAAGATTCAGTGCTTCATCACAATTTGGATCAGAAAGATTCCTTATTATGGCCTCATTTGCTGTGCATTATTATGGGCTACCCAGAGGTGGGCATCACATACTGTAACAACTGGCTCGCCCAGAACCGAAAATGCGAGTGCACACGGCATCGAAAAACTGGCGATTATATAGGACATGATCGCACCAGGGGGTGGTGGGCGGGCCCAGCCACTGGCCGGAACTACTGGTTCACCCGAACTGGTTAGAACTGGCAGCAGCCCACCACTGGGGATACCTTCTCTCATCCTCCAGCCAATCAATTACAATTAATTGAAGATTAACCCAAGTTTAGTTTTTGCATTGCCTGAAAGGGCAGACAGTTTATAATGCATCTGTGAAGGCCAACCTTAGCACAACCTAGGGAGGAGAAATAGCAGCATTTCCAGGCAACTGGCAAGAAGGGCACATATTCAACAGCAGTTTAAATAATAAATAAGCCTTTAAAAATAAACAACTAATTATACAACATATTGCAATCTCTCAAACTAGGAACTTTTGGACTTGTTGTAAATTTTATACATTTTGGCTACAGTAATCTATCATATACACATATATACTTTTTTGGGGGAAAAATATGCACCTGTTGTTCCTTCGCCTTTTCTGTGTTTTCCTTCCCCAGTTTTATATGTTGGAATGACAGTAATATCGTAAGTAGTTAGAGGCTGGAGACGTTTCAATACTGTGGAGGTAGAAGTTGGAGGCAGTTTTGCAACTATTTGTCTTCCTCCTCTACGGGGTCTGTAAACCACACGATAGTTGATCACTTTTCCAGGTGCTGGTTGCCAAGTGACTCTCATTGTGGTCTCTTTCTCATCATCTACTGTAACAGTCCTTGCACCAGGTGACACTTGGGAGTGTTAAATGAAAAATTTAAAAATGTTATTGCATTTTTCAAAACTTCATTTATTCAATAAAAGATCCACCGAATAGATTTCAAAGTAACTCAATACTACTGTTACACTTAATTCTGTATACATGGCCCCCTTCCTACTTCCTTCCAAGGAATACACATGAACGAATGAACACACACACAAATAAATAAATACATAAAATTTAAATCGGAGATAAATGTATTCAGGGGTCACTACCAAGTCTAGGGAGCTCCACAATTTTTTCCTGGATTTGTATCTACTGACTTTGAAGCCAAGCACCAAGCAATATGTTCCACAATATTTTGAAGAATGATCCCTCACATGTACAACTTTTTGATATTTTTTTCATATTTGTACTTGGTTCTCTCCAGCCCCCCAAAAGTCCTTTTCTACTCTCATGATTATAATATCCTAAATAGTAAATAAGAACATGATATTTGTACCATGTTCAAATATTTGTATTTGAGAGGCTGCCACAAAGAGGACAGTGTCAATCTATTTTTCAAAGCACCAGAAGACAAGACAAGAAACACTGGATGGAAACTAACCAACCTGGAATTAAGGAGAAACTTCCTAATAGTGAGGACAATTAACCAGTGGAACAACCTTCAGAAGTTGTCGAGCTTCATCACTGGAAGTTTTTAAGAAGAGACTGGACAGTCACTTGTCTAAAATGATATAGGATCTCCTGCTTGAGCAAAAGGCTGGACTAGAAGACCTCCAAGGTCCCTTCCAGCTTTATTCTGGTTGATATGCAAGATGGATTCTCTCCAACATTTTGGCCCAACACTTTATAGATTTATACAGAATATGTTGTTTTAATCTTCTTTTATGCCACATAGAATACCTCTTTTTTCTCCTGGTTTCAAACTCTTAAAAGAATCTGTATGCCACAGTTAATTACTTCAGCACTATTAGACCAATCTTCCTTAAACATCAAAAGGCATACATAAAAACAGTATCTACATTTATGGCTGACTGGAAACCCCTTTTTGCATAAAGTGGTAACAATGCACTTATGATTTGTGGTTTCAGTGATTAACAAGCTGGATAATACAAAGGAGTGAGTTGGAAGCTTCTTTCTATTTTTTCTTCTTTCTATGCTTTTTTCTTTTTTTTTCTCTTTTCTTTTTATTAGTTTGTGTTAGTGTTTATGTTCTTTGTAAAATTTTCAATTAAAAAATTATAGAACAACATCAAAAGCATGCATAAGCTTGAACTTTCCAGCCCAGAACATCTGGAAAGTCATGAATAGAAATAACAAGAACTAGTGATCATATTATAAGGGGGATAGTTCTACCTACCAAATCTTAATTTTTCAACTTCACTGAGCTGTTCAAGCATAGCCACACAAAATAATACAGAGGCTTTTTTCCAGAATAGTTCAATCCTTGGTCATGAACTTGCGACTGAAATTTCCTAATTAAAACAGTACCCAGTGCTTTTAAAAATATGTGGGCAAACTTCAGCCACATCAAAACGGAGATTAATCTAACCATGTAAATATTAATCAGAGTTGCTCTAACCAACTTAACTTCTACTTCTAGTGTCAAAAATTTAGAAGATATTTAGCAGATAGGAAGTATAAATCAGAATTAAACCACATTTTGAAGTTGCATCTTAATTTTCTTTCTTTGTTTTGGATGCACAAGTATTTCTTTAATTATCTCCACAAATACACCTTTGTTAGTTTCACAATTTGAAATAGTCCAATTTTAGGTTATTAGTGATTCCTTTTTGTTCCAACTTTGCTGTTCAATATTTGTATTAAATTTTAATTTATATTAAACTCTGGAAAAGGTAAGTGGATTTATGAAAATTTAATATCACAAATGATATTGAGTTGATGTATCACAATAAGTAGCTGACACTCAACACTATTGCTACTTTGGGTGGAATCAGCCTTCCATCCTTCCAAGGTGGGTAAAATGAGGACCCAGATTATTGGAGGCAATATGCTGACTCTGTAAACCACTTAGAGAGGACTGTAAAGCACTGTAAAGCAGTATATAAGTCTAAGTGTTATTGCTATTGCTACTTTTCATCTGATCCCAGAGAAGCTGTAGAAATCCTTTGCCATTAGTAAAATATGGCAAAACAGTATGTGTCTCTTGTTTAGGTGAGACTGATACATTAACTACATTTGTTCCTATAGAGCCAACTTTGTTACATCATGCCTACAGGTATTTCCGTACAATCACTATTTGCACTAAACCTGTAGCAATTATTTTAAAACGCTGCCACAATTGTCTCCACTCACACTAACCTCAGGCTGAGAGCACTCCATGAGCTGATCAATCCTTTTCCAAGCTAACTAATGGAAAAGCCCAGAAATTGTAACCCATGCCCATTTATTATTACTTCATATAGGTACAGTAGTCTTTGACTTACAACTGTTTGTTTAATGAGGGAGAGGATAAAAAAGAAATAGAAACCCAGATGACACCAGAGTAAATGAAAAAGGGGGATGGGATGGGGGAAAAGAAAGAAAATAGTAAGAATAAGTGTACAATTATGATGATAATACTGATAGAATAAATCTGAAAAAAAATTGAAAGAAAGTATATACTATTAGATTACAGGAGTTGTTCAGATACCATACAAGGAGAATATTCCACAGCAAAGAAGATAGAAAGGAGAGAGGAGTAGAGGATAGGAAGAGGAGAGGGAGGGAGAGGAATGGAAGAAAGGGAAAAGGAGAGGAAGGAAGGGTAGGGGATAGGAGTAGGA
>JANHZT010009385.1:120140-133987 GCA_032468215.1 Stegonotus admiraltiensis | reverse complement strand
TTTACCTTCCTAGCTGTAACAAGCAAAATCAGTGGGGGAAGTTTCATGTGATTTGCTTGCCGATCACATGACCCCAGGGTGCTGCAATGTCGTAAATACATGCCATTTGCCAAACGCTTGAATTTTGATCACATGCCCATGGGTACACTTTGATAAGTCACTTTTTTCAGTGTGATTGTAACTTCACAGTCACTAAACGAATGGTTGTTAAGTCGAGGACTACCTGTATCTATATATTCCAGCATCCTGTTTCCAACAGCGCAGAATTAATTCAATGAAGAAGAAAAGAAAGAGAAAATATCACAGGCTGTCTGAAGGAAACTCACAAGAGAACCATCACAGCTCAACTCCTAAGCACAACCTATGGCCCTTTCCTATTGTTTGTATGTTTACACAGTCTAGATCAGCGATCTCCAACCTTAGCAACTTTAAGACTTGTGGACTTCAACTCCCAGAATTCCCCAGCCAGCAAAGCTTCTGGGAGTTGAAGTCCACAAGTCTTAAAGTTGCCAAGGTTGGAGACCCCTGGTCTAGATTCAAAGGGCAAAAGGCAATTTGGAATGTAGGTGGGTATGCACATAACAACTGTCTGAACCTCTTTAAATTTAAGGCATGTCTTCCTGTAACTGGGAAGAAAAAGATGCTATTTCTTTAAGGGGTTGCCAACAGGTAACCCACACAATCCCAAGTCAGCTATTCTCCTTCAAATCTTGTTCACTACACACACTTATCACAGGGTGCGTAGCTACAGATTGAACAGTTGGCAGGTAAGAGTTTGTATTGAAGTTGAACTCGCATATTCTTTCAAAGATGCAGCTGCTGGTAGATCTTTTTAGCTGATCAAGGTTGGGATGTGATAATAACAGGCAGGAGAATTTTTAATTGTTCGGCTATTTCATTTCCATTTCAGATTGGACCCTCCATAATTAAGTAATTGCATCTGTGAGCATATCTCCCTTGCAGTGCCAAAAAGTAATTCACTGTTATAATGAGAGTACATTTTTACAATATATAAGAAGCCTGATTCAGAACAGGGCTGCAGAACAGTGCCAAACAGCTTAAACTCAGCATCTCAATTAAGTTCCTTGGTGTTACTGTAAACAACCAAAAGGAAGTCATATTTATTTTTATTTATTTATCTTACACTTTTCTAGCCCACTGCAATCAAAAGAGTCTTGGCAGCTTTCATAGAATATGAGCTGGTACTAGGGAGAACAGTTCTAAGAATTTCCGTTCAAAAGCAATTCTCTCTTCACTTGGATTCTTGTAAGATATAACTGAGCAGGCATTAACTTAACTTTTTCAGTAGGTCTTAAATTAATTCTTACCAAAAGTATGCTTATTTTGCTTCCTGGATGAAATTTCAGTAAGTTGGTTTTAAGCCAAGAAGTTACAATTATGTTGTTATGATTTGCTTTGCAAAAGTATCTCTTTGCATTTTGTTAAGTTGAGAAGAGAGCTAGCTGTTCCGTGTGTTGGAAAATCTTCCTTGGGGGAGGAAAGATAGGGCCAGAGACTTTTCAAGTAAGGAGTTGCCCATATGCTCATAGCTGAGGTTGTAAGGCTTATGGAGACTGTTGGCCTGAGAGCAGAACAAGCTTCAAACTACTGCTTGCCAAACTTGTATACTTTCTTAAGTGTGAAAATTTATTTTGAGAATTACTTTTGAGTTCTTGGATTGCTAAGACTCTAGAACACTTGTTTTTGTTAATGATCCTGAATCTGAATGTTAAAAAGTCTGGGAGGTCCAGGCATAGGTCCTCTATGACTTTGGAGAGTCCAGTGTTGATTTTCTGTTACTCACTGGTCACCTCCCCACCTTTCTGTCTTCTACCAGATCTGCCTGGATCTATTTCTTTCCAATCTAAACGAGATTGGAGTAAGAGATGTTCCATAGCAAGAGGAAAATAACAGGCAGAGATCACAGCCAACCAACTGCATTAAAATACTTTCAAAAGAGCCGTCTGTTTGTGTATATAAGGAGCCTGTTTAAGACATGACAAGCATAAAGGTCTTTCTTTACAACCAAAGCTGAAAATGATCAAAACCAGTTCACAGTGACCAGAGGAAAGAAGGTGTGCCCACAAAAGGCAAAAATGGTCAATAGGTTTTAGGAAGTTCAAAACTTCTGTAACCACATTATTATTGAAGTGTGCGGCAAATGAGGAAAAAGCCTCTTTAAAACCAGAACAGTTAAAAAGCTGTCCCAGCTTGTGATTTTGGGTGAGACAAAAGCAACATCATGAGGACATGGTACACATACAAAAAAACCCAGTTATGGGAATACATTTGCACCTTAAATAGAGGGATGTGAGAGAGGCCTAAATTTCCTGACATTTATCTTTTACTTCAAAGGCCCCACAGGTTGGGCCTTGACTCATTCTTTATACATCTGTGTATATTCTTTTTTATTGACTGTAGCACCATCCCCGTATTTTGTAGAGTCAACTCCATAAATTCATTATAACACATATTCTAATTTATTAAAACTTAATTTAGCTTCGACACTTTTTACGCTGGTCGTTTTGGCTCTATAAACACTTATTAAAATTGCTATCGTGACAGTTTGGGTGTAGGCCTCAATAGGCCATAAGTATTGAATAGGTTCTTTTGCCCAAGAATGGAATTGCCCATCCATGATGCAGGATTTATTTATTTCTTGTTTCATTTCAGAATGCTGGGTCTCAAATGTTTTTATCAGTTTATCAAAAATCCATGCAACAAGCTTTTTAAAAAATTTATTATTTTTCTCCGTAGTATTTTAATTTTGCATGACTTGGTCATTGACATACAATAGATCATTTCAATGACAATGACTCACCAGTTCGAACTTTCACTGGCTGTGTTTTTTCCATTACAGACACTGGTTCACTTGAAGTCAGTCCTTTCATGGCATACACATTAATTTGGTATTCTGTGTCTGCTGAAAGATCTTTTATATTAAAAGCAGTAGTTTGTGGTCCCACGTTCATTGAGAATTGTTTGGCATCAGCTATCATTGGAATAATATCCACCTTATAACCGGTTATGTCACTAGGAGATGGATCCCAAGTGATTTTGATAGATCTTGATGAGATTTGTGAGGCTGCCAAATTTGAAGGAGGTTCTAAAGCTGTAAAATGAACAAAAATGCAGCCATAAATATGTCCTTCTTGAGCAAAGAGATTAATGCTAAATATATCTACCCCCAAAATAGTCCTTGGATAAATAAATACTAGAGCAAATGATATTATTTTTCTAGTCAATCTGATTATAGACTTTATCTATGAGCTGAATGAAAGTTACAAATAAATGTAGACTGAATTATGACTATTTATTGTCCTGTACAGATGGAAGGACATTGGAACATCATAGATGGTGAAAAAGAAGTCAGCCTCTCTGTATTTACTCAGAAGTTAGCGATGCTGAGTTCAGTGCAACTTATTCCCAAAAAAACAATCCTGACTACTTAACACATCTTCATAAAGTTCAATTAAACACAATGGGACTTAATTCTGAGCAGATATGCATGGAACTGTAGTATATAATAATAATAAGCTTTCACTGGTCTCTTTGTCTGCATAATTAAAAGGAACCCTCCTTGGCTGATCATTAAGTTTAATTGCTGCTACGTGACTTTCTAAATGAGTATAAATTTGGAAAGTGAATATACAAATCCCAGAAAGAAACAAAAAAGTTCCAATTGGATATTTTCAGGAGTGATATTCAACCACTTTTTTTTTTGGCTAGCTGACTGGCCTGAAGACAATGGTATTGTATTAAATGGTACCAGAAGCCAAAAAGATATCAAGTGTAGCTACAATGGAGACATTGCAGCTATCCCATTTCTCACAGAAGTCATCCACAAGTGTGATCAATCCCAGTACCATACCTAGGCTTGAAACCTGACTGGAAGTGGTCCAGAAAATCTATACCCTCCAGGATTCTCTGTAACTGTAGTACAACCTCCTCAATTACCTTCCCTAAAAAAGGCTGGATACAGAACAAAAAGTATCCAATATGGTTGGGTTCATTGATGGCTTCCTTAATGGCACTGTGGTCAGAGATTAACTGAAGAAACCAACCAACCACTGAGCATGATAAATTAAGTTTCAAAACCGGTCAAGAAAAATTAATCTGGGTTAATTTAAAATTAAAGCTAATTAAGTGGTATGATTATTCTGCTGTATTTAATTATTTTTCCATACAATAGGTAACAAATATTATATAATAGTTATATATTTTAAAAACTTCAGGCAGCCTTGGAGCCTCAAGCTCTACCGTACTGCTCTTTCAAAAGTGCCTTATGCTAGACCAAATCCTCATTGCCTTGTTAACCAGAAATATTAGTCAGGAAAGAGAATGTGATACTTTTGCTGTCCCATTATTACAGCTATATATTTATCTAAGGATGAAGTTAATTACAGTGATACTTCAAAAAATACCTTCTTCTCCGCTAACCAAGTCACCCAACTGTTCATCAACTCCCGAGCACACCTGTGAGACAATTTCATTCTGAATATCCGCAATGCCATCAAAGTTGGCCACATTAAAAACATGATTCAACGAAGGCTGGGATGCCATTAACTTCAGTTCTTTGGCATCTGCAGCTTTGATTCCTAGAAAATGGTAGAGATAACAATACTAGACAAATTTGTCCAATCATGCGGCACATAGTCTTTCTTGTATTTGAGACTATCCATTTCCCATTGTGGTGGGAATTCCAAGACAGAAAACCTGACTCACACTTCTGTATTTTTCCTATATTTATTTATTTGTATAATTTATTTGCCGCCCATCTCGTATCCAAACGACTCTGGGCGGCTCCATTACTCTTGATATAATGGAAGTTTTCTATATCAATACTTCAAACTACCTGTCATTGCTGAGATAAAATGTCCACTACTCTTATTTTCCCAGTTTGACTGTATGATGAAACAATCTCTTACTGTTTTCTCAGCCCACAGATTGTTAGATACAGTTCTTCTCTTTATTGTACATGGACATCAATAGCCATGCAGCAACAGGACTGTATTGTACTACCATTATACTAAATCTGCACAGTAGATCAAGAGAAGAGCACAATTGTAGAAAAATACATTTTTTTGCCTCTTGGGCAATCAGGTTTAAACTATTTATTCAGCAAAGTAATGTTTTAAAGCATTCTACGTTTGTTGATTTACTGAAATTATATAAAATAAAAGTATTTGGAGATTATTTTAATCTCTCTAAAGGATCATTTTATGGCATACTTGGCATTCTAACTTCTAGAAATTATTAGTTATAGTTTCATGGAGGAAGTGCATTTTTATAACAAGCAAAATACACAGCTTTAAATTTTCTCTGTGGATAAATTACAATAATCACCAACAATATAGAATTGAACATACCCAAAGAAAAGACTTCAACTCCAGCGCTACGAAGTTCTCTCGCAGGAATTTCTACTTCATCCTGAGATTTTCCATCCGTAATGATAATTGCCACTTTGGGAAAGCCATTTCTTGCTCCAGCAGACTCCGTAAAAGCATTTCTAATCAGATAATCAATAGCTTCTCCTAAAATTACAAAACAAATTGAATTTTTTTAATCAAAACCATTAATGTTAAGATCAAATTCAAAATTATAAAGTCATAAAAGAGAGCACTCCCCCCCCCAAAAATATGGCTGATATCTCATGATCATTCAGGATTTCTATGTGATCAGAGCGAAATTCATACCTGTCATTGTATTGCCTCCTTTATATGGTATTCTTCTTATTGCCTCAACGAGATCTCTTTTTCTGAAATACTGATTTAAATTGAATTCAGTCCTTGTATCAGAGCTGTACTGGACTATTCCAACTCTTGTCTTATCTTCTCCAATATCAAATGCTGATACAAGAGTAACAATGAAGTCCAATATGTACTTAAAGTTATTTCTACCCACACTCCAAGAGCCATCGACAAGAAAAACTAGATCTGTAACAGCACTAATGGAACACTCTGAAACATAATGGAACAGAGTTATTAATTAACCTTCATATATATACTCACATATTCTAAATGTTTAATTTATTTGGGGTCCATGCACATGAATCAGATAACTGGAAGATATTTATGCATGTATCCATGTATCCAGTGGTGGGATTCAAATAATTTAATAACCGGTTCTCTGCCCTAATGATTTCTTCCAACAACCAGTTCACCAAGCTGCTCAGAAAGTTAACAACCGGTTTTCCCGAAGTGGTGTGAACTGGCTGAATCCCACCACTGCATGTATCCTTTGTTTCTGATGCTTTTTTCAGCCTCTGAAACCTCCGTTTGAGAAGGTCTACATTCGGAGTATAAGACACACCCAGATTTTCACCCTCTTTTTTGGGGGAAAAAGGTGTGTCTTATACTCCAAAAAATATGGTATATAATTGTCATATTCATCTCTTATTATATGAATAAGGTAAAGAAAATACATTTGATGACTTTTTGAAATCGGAATCAGTTTCCACCCTGTTTATTGACAAAAGGGTTCTTTTGAATCAAATCTAAAATGGTTGGCATAACTCCTGAGCCAAACAAAAGTCTTACTGTTGTTCTCAGTATGGAGATAGTTGGATCAAAGGATAAAATAAGGGGAAAGGGGAAAGAATATATTTGAAAATGCCCAAAGCATGGGCAACGAAAGTTTTTATAAAATAAAAGTTCACCTCTTTCGCCATCAAGAACAAGCATTAACCAAAGAACGATGCACATAAATTTTATATACTGTAGAATTTGCCTGACATGGAAACGGATCTTCTGTTTCAGTCTGTGATGCTTTCACATTTGTTGGACTTTAACTTCTGGATTTCCCAGTCAGAACAATGTGGATTATAGGAATTGAATGAAAGCATACCGAAAGGTCCTAGGTTTTTTTTAAAAAAATGCTTTTTCCCCGAAGCAGTAAAAATGCATTGTGAAGAGCAAAAACACATTTGTGTATCTCTAGGCAGTCTGGTTATGCTGGTTTAGAAATAGATGCCTTGTTTTGCCATATACCAGAAGCAGCAACATTACAAAATTACTTACTTTGCAAATTAATTTCTTCAGTCTTCTTTACTCCTGTTGTTACAAAGCCAGCTGTTTGAACTAGAACAGAATAAAAAAATAAAAGAAAATCTTCTCAGTATCAAAGGGTTGCTTTTCATTTGTCTACTTTTTAATGGATCTCTGAAACAGTAGTAAGAGAATAAAATGCTGAATAAAGCTGCAAATTATATACAAATACTACTACTACTACTACTACTACTACAGAGCTCTGGTGGTGCAGTGGTTAGAATACTGTATTGCAGACATACGCTGTCCACAGTCTGGAGTTCGATCCTGACTGGCTCAAAATTGACTCAGTCTTCCATCCTTCTCAGGTCAGTAAAATGAGGAGCCAGATTGTTGGGGGCAATATGCAAATAATGCTGCTATATTGTAAACCAGAGAGTGCTGTAAAGTGCTACAAATATCACATGGATTTTTTGAAATCTACATTCAGCCTATTTATTTGCTAATTAAAACAAGTTAAGTCCAACCTTAAAAGGTAGAAGTCAAATATCTACATATATTACATATGTAAGGTGCTCAGTGTCACCTCATATCTCAAGCTAAGCACCATATAAATTTGACAAATGATAAATTAAAATATAGTAAATATAACTTTGTAGCAATATTGAAATTATATTCCAAGCAACATCTGGGTCAATTTTGCAAACTTACTTGTAAGTTGTCCAGTGACTGGTAAACTTTCATCTACAGTATCATATGAATTTATTGTTACAATATATTCATTATCGGGTATGAGGTCTGTTAACAAAGTTTGGGTAGCCGTATGTGCTAAGGTAAATTCTCTACTTGAATCTTCTGCAATGATACATAAAGAACATTTTCATAATCAGAACTTCTAAATCACATAATAACCACTTATTAAAAAATTATATATCAAGAAACAAATGTTAAAAGCTCACAGACATTTAATTTGCTGAAAAAACTAGCAATAATCCATTCAAGGTGCATATGCTTTGAGCATCATCATGCACGAAAAGAATGAACATATTCTAATGTTAGTAAGTAGCCATTCAAATAAAGTTCTTATCCCATTTCTTAAGGCAAGGAAACTAGGAAGTCTTTAAGGTCTGAAAATATCTTTTTAAAAAATTCATGGCTTTAATAACCATGACCAGGAAAACAAAACAAATATATTAGTAAAAATAATTTAAACATGAGGGTATCGATCAAACATATTTAGACACTGAATTCAACTGCCACTATACAGAGTATGATCTGCTTCACACATCTGCTTAACCATGATTCATACTGAATAAACCAGAATTATCTGGTTTCACAGAATATATTATAAAGCATGGTTTACAAAACGCAATGAATGGGCTCACACAATATATTTAGCCAAAGTCAAACAAACCAAATTAGACCATAGTGATGTATAAAACCAGCATTCCATCCCCTAAATATATTCTTGTTATTAATCACTTAGGTAGACACACACACACACACCCCGAGGCCAAAAACGGCTCGTTTTCCAACTTCCGATGGGACTGGAAGGCCCATTTTTTGCTCTCCAGAGCCTTTCTAGGTCCCACTGGATGTTGGCAAACAGGCCATTTCTGGCCTCCGGAGGGCCTCCGGGGGGGAAGGCCATTTTCACCCTCCGGAGGGCCTCTGGGGGGGGGAGGCCATTTTCACCCTCCCCAGGCTCCTAGAAAGGCTCTGAGAGAGAAACGGGCCTTCACCACCACCCACCGAGGTCCTCCAGAGGCCTGTTTCCCTACTTCTGGTGGGTCCAGAAGGCCCGTAAATCATTTCCATGTGCGCCAGAGCTGAGTTCGCATGCCCACCGATATGGCTACGCATGCCACCTGTGGCACACATGCCATAGGTTTGCCATCACGGATCTAAAGTGTCCAGGAAAGGAAATAGTAGGGGATAGATGAGATTAACAAAAAAGGGAAAACTGTCCCCCAAAATGCGGCCCGGGTTATTATAACCCATAGCAAGGGATTTATCCATACAATACTGTGTGTTATAGATATTGTAGTATAATAGTTACAGTGTTGAAAATATTGTGATTCAGGTTCAAGTCTCTAGTTGACCACAAAACCCACTGGATTTTGTCATTCGGATTCAATGAAGGAAGGCCCCCATTGAAGCTGCCTTAGCAATCAAAAATAAGGCACTATAAAATTATAATTAACATTTGCAGATACTTATTGCAGATACACATGATAAGCCAAGTATTGTGATAGAAATATCGTTCCTTTCATACTTACATGAAAGTATCACGTACAAATGTGACATTACAAGTTTTTTTTACATTTCTGAAATTTCAACTTGCTGAATCTATTGGCTTTTTCCTAATTAATTAAGACTACAATACCATTCATGCTTACTAAAGCATAAAAATCACTAAACTCAGGGGATCTTTCTGCTGCCTAGACCTGAATAAAATTGTAATGTAATTTTCAGTACAATTTTCAACAAATTAAAGATGTTCCTTTTAGATTTTTCATGCTGTATTTAGACATTCTCTACGCTGAAAATCAACCAGGAAGAAAGAGACACTTTCACAAAAGCACATTAATTCAGAGTTCAAGTTTTTTTTCTAAAAAAGAACATTAAATCTTACCAGCCGCAGACCTCAGAGTTATCCTGTAACCTTCTATTGCATCAGATGGACTTGCCCATGACATTTGAACGGTATTTTCATCTATAATTTTAAATTTCAAGTCTGAAGGTGGATTAACTGCAAAAGATTTATATCAAGCAAAGCGTGTTTAAATGTTGAAGAAATTAATTTCATGATAATTTTAAAATATGTTAAGCAAAGCTTGCTAAGATATGTCTTTGCATAAATTTGTTTCCAACACATATAAAGGTATGCTGTTGGCAAAAGGAAGGTTGCAAGCCGATGAACATGACAAAACACATCAAAGAAAATATGCATTACAGAGGACAGCAACAGAACATTTGTTTCTTGAATTGCCAAGTCATTCAAGAATGGCCAGCAGAATCAAGCACAATAGAAAACACATTTCAATACATGTACAATGAGTTCACAGATAATAATCACATATGCAAACGTTTTCACAAAACAATTAAAAGAACGTTTTTAACATGCTGGATGCAATTCATAAAAGCATGCCAAATCACAACCTGCTTATAACACCATGAGATCATTTGACAAGAACATAAAATCCCTTTCAGCAGATCATCAAAGAATATATAACTCTTTGAAATTCATCTCTGCATATTTGTAGTTCACTGAATCTTTATAGGTAGTATGCAGAGATACGTGTATTGTGGGAAATGTGGTAAGAGTTAAGTGGCTCTTTGCTCAATTTACATCATACCCAAATATAACCCCTTATTTCCAAAAAGCCACCTAAGTAGCTTATCTTGTATATGCTGCTGATACGTAAAATGGGAAATAAGATGTTACTAAGAAAGTATTCGATATTTTCTGTTGCAGTTGAATGTACTGGTACACAAAACTAAGTTTTCTGGCTGTTTACACCACTCTACTATACCAATCCTGAGGTGTAAACTATCCTTAGCATTTTTTATGCTCTGTGTGTAGCAGGTGTTCCCATACTAAGAAATGGCATTTTAAAACAAAATGCCAGTATGGTATTTCACACAACAATTGTTAATTATGGAAAGACAACATTGAGATATATGTATAGACATTTATTTACAGAAGTAGAGAGGAAAACAAGGAAAAAGGCATCAGTGATCCAAACAAATTATTATGTATCAAATCTGTGGGAACCAGCAAGAAAATGAACTGAATGTAGTATAGAAAGAGTTTACAAATGCTATCTAGCAGCATCATGCATTTGTGTTTCTATCTATCTATAGAAAGATATATAGGTATATATGATATCCATCTATCTATAGATAGGTATATGAAAGTCGATTTTATTATTTTAATTTACTGTAGTTTCCATAGTGGGCAAAAGCCTCCATGTACAAGGATCATTGCCAAAGACATTACATAATAATATTTTATAATGATATTCTCATGTTAAATCAGTCATGCAACGTCATGCAGTCCTCTACTGATTCACTGTCAGTGCATGGTATGCGTACTACAAAAAGATAAGTTTTAACTACTGTACATAAAGTTTAATAAAGGCATATGAGATTCAGTCATACTTTTCTTGAAACTTCGGATTGATTGGCAAACACCAATCAATATTGATATATTGATTATAGCATACATAGGTATATAGATATATCAGGATTTTCTTGAAAGATGTCCACCTCCGCAAAATTAAAAATGTTTTTTAAAAAAACTACTCAACAGTGGACTATTTAGAAACCAATAAATGAATGTTAAATACTACTATAGTAACAATCATATTAATATAGCTCTGTTGATTGTAAGGGCATGGTGCTTTGCAAGTGATTAACTCTTTAAAAACTAGTTTAATGCACTTGTGAGTTGGCCATTTCAAGATTTTTAAAATACTGTCTGCTTCTTAATGAATTGCCATTTCCAATGATAGGATTACATGGTTTGGCATTGATGCTATCACAAGTAATAGTAGTACAAGAACAAATGTTATTTTTCTCCTATTGTCCATACACAGGCAGTGAGATTAGAATATTAATCTGCATGCACAACTGATTCTTCATTCAATTTAAGGCACTCGTACTAATGCCACACACACAAAAAATCAATTAGGTAGTATCTAACTCATGCAACAGGTGTTAATAGTAACATTAACATTTTAAAGAATACCATTATAAAATATTCTTTCCAAACCAATGGCTCAGGACAAATTTAATGCAAAGGCAGAGACAAATGACCTGAGCATGCTTTTTCTTTTTTTAAAAAAATGAGTACATGGGAAAAAAAATAGCACCACCAACCTTGAAGGAAATTTGACCTGAAGCAGCAGAGGCCTTAGGCTGTAACTGCTGAAGGACAGCAGCAGCCTTTCTTGATGTGATCCAATGACCGGATTCCAGATAAACTGAAAAGGCCAACTGTGGGGAAAAGTCTTCAACATTTTAAAAAATCTGTAACCTGATTAACAAAAAACCACTCAAATGTGGCACTTAGCTTTTCTTTGTGAATGTCACTTCTATCTCATATGAGATTATCTGGTTATCTGCTATAAAGGAAACGGTGCAACTTTTCCATAGAAGTTCATGAGAAATACATTTCTGGTTCCTAGATATGGCAGCAGCCACTTCCACAATAATCAAATTCTACCTGTGCCAAGTTCAAAATAAATGGAAGTCCAATTACTGAATCAAGGGCAACTTACATCTAAGCTAACCATACAGAAGACTGAAACTTTTTCAGTTTAGCCTAGTCTTTTTCTAACTTCACTCCCATTGAATTAAATGCCTATTGTTTTCCTCTAACAGGGCAGCTTTAGAATGTAAATCATGGATCCAATGAATCATGCATCTTATTTGGTTACCCAAATAGACTTTGGGGATTTTCCTTCCAAAGCAAATTTGCTTATCCACTGCACAAACTGCTTTTTAAACTAGATGTTTATAAAGCAAATTTCTCTGACAAGGCATGGATACTTTTTATGTATAAAGAAAAACGTTGTACAAATCTCACTTAGCATGCACAAGTCCTTGGTTATGCATAAACTAATTCTTTGGATCTTAGGCTGTCTCCCAATCACAATAACATGGTGATTAAAGAAAGCTGTTTTCAGAATTGTGTAAGAAAACAAGATCTGTTCAATAAAAGGTAGTACAATAAGCTTCCATTTTGATTGTATTGTTCCCAGTGACATGAAATTTTCAAGTTAATTTCTATGTGTCTATCTCAACAACAAAAGCTAAATTTTATCATAATTTTATCACAAGGGATATCCTCTGTGTGTGCGTGTGTGATATATATATTCAGTTTGAGAGCCAATATGTGTATCCTTCAAAGCATTCATGCTTTTTCTTCTCAGGTATCTATACCAGACTATAAAGTATGTACTTTAAAATCTTAGAAGATGACTGCTAATAAATCATTATATGCAGCATCCAGAATATTATACCACAAATTAAAAATGTGTGTGTGGGTGTATTTGTGTGCACATGTGCAATTAATTATTGTTATCTATTACTACTTCAACCAAAATAAAAGACGTAATAGTTATTATGTAACCTGTTCACGCAATTGTTTTATCATAACTAAAAAGAAAATAGATTCTATTTTTAGATTGCCTATCTGCAATTGTTTTGATAAATAAATGCAATTGAATAAGAGGTTAACAGATTTAACATTTAATTTAACAGTAGTTAATAGCTGCTGTTTAAGTAATCTTCACAAAGTAGCTAGCAAGGTTCAAAAATAATACAACAGAAGAGTAGATTGAAATTGCAAATTTTACTCCCCTGACACATATGTTCAGTGGACTATGCTTATTGTTTTATGCATTTATGATAATTCTGATATTTCTTAGTATTTTATTATATATGGAATTGTAACATTCTAGTACGTTTCATAATATATTTTTATTGCTTTCATTAAGTACTTCTCAGAAATTAAAAATAAATGGAATGTGTCACACTGGCAGGATATGTAGACTGGATATATTCATAACCGCTGCTGATCTCTGGCTCATTTCTCAGTATATTTAAATTTGAAGTTTGAGCTATCGTAATGGAAGTACAAATTAAGTGGAGAAAAAGCAGCCCTAAATGTCATGACCCAGGTCAACCCCTGAAAACTGTCTTTTGTTTAAAGACTTTTATTAAAAAAAAATTAAAAATAGAGGGAGAAAAAAACCTGACAATCTTTCATAAAGCTCATAGAGCTCTGGTGGCTCAACAGACTGGAAGTCTGTTATTAACATCTGCTGCTTGCAATTACTGCAAGTTCGAGTC
>JANHZT010009385.1:67440-83345 GCA_032468215.1 Stegonotus admiraltiensis | reverse complement strand
AAGACAGCCAAGCTGTCTTAGGAAATCTGGGAGTTGAAGTCCACAGGGTGTGAAAGAGCCAAGTTTGCCTACCACTGGCCTGGAGGAACATTGTCCATGGGGTCGCGATGGGTCGGACACGACTTGGCAACTAACAACAATCGCTATTTATAGCAAAGCCTCCGCCCATAGGAGGATTCCCACCTTCCGAGAGGCCCGCTCGTTCCCGCGTCAGATTATCGCCCCCCAAAATATAATCCTCCTCCTCCTCCTCCCCCTCAACCCTAACCCCACCACCACCACTTCCCCAAAATAAGACCTCTTCCCCAAACACCCTGAGGAAACCGATAGGGAAGAAAACTGAGCTCCCGGGTCGGGCTCTGGGGGGCCGCGTCGTCAAGTTCTGCTTCGGGCCGGTCCTCGTTTCCAAGGAACTCCAGCAGGCCAGTCCCAGTGGAAGGGTGGGGAGGGGGCCGCCCACGCAAAGCGGGCAGGTTAGGCCTTTCCGCCTTCAGGTTGAACCCGCGAGAGCCTCCGCCCGCCGCCTCCGCGCCTCCCTCCCTCGCGTCTCACCTCGAACTCGCGGATGTTGTTGGAGGTGACGAAGATGCCGATGCCGATGGGGATAAAGATGAGGCCTATGACGAAGAAAGCCGGCAGGACGCTGCCGGCGGTGAGGATGGGCTGCCAGGCCGGCAGGCGCTGCTGTTTGAAGGCTGTGTTGTCCGGCTTGCGGCTCTTGGCGACGGCTCCGCCGGTGGCCCCACCGGTGGCTCCGAGGCCGCTGCTTCCCGGCTGCCCGTCCGCTTTGGCGTTGTAGTTCATCGCCATGGGGACCTTCGACGCCTGGAAACGGCCGGGAAAAGACGGGAGGAGGAGGAGAAGCAGAAGCAGCGGCTGCGAGACAACGACCGGTCTCCGCTTCTCGGTCCACAAGAGTGACACAACCACGCCTGCGCAAACGCTCCGGTATAAATACAAAGGAAGCGGAGCGCTTTTTCCGGCCTTTCCCCCCACCCGCCCACCGGCACTTCCCCGGGTGTGCGCATGCGCCAGGCGATAACTTGACCTTGGGTGAGGACCGCTTTCGTGACGTCGATAGATTCCGGCTCCTCCTCAATCGGTTCAAAGAGCCAATGGGAGGAATGCCTCAGGTAGAAGTTCTTCAAAAAAAAAGAGAGAGAGAGAGAGAGAGAGACGCATGCGCAGCCAAGGGGTGGAGGAAAAAAAAAAGAATGGCGTGGATTTGTCATGCTTGACGTAACTGTTGCAGAACGTTGGGGGCGCTGCGGGTGCCTGTGCATGGTTGGATCAGAAGCAGCATTTGTTATTACTATATAAAATTATTATCCATAGAAAAGTGAAACTACAGCTGCCGGTTCTTTAGCTGGTGTTGGCTTTCATATGTATCCAGTAGTTCTTCCCAAGAACCTAGGATGTTGTAATTTATCGGAGTAGTATATATGCAAATTCAAGCATTGAGGACTTTTGCAACGGGCAGTTGGAAATTTTGTCAATGCACAGATTTTCTTAGTGCCACCAGTGGGCCAATAACTACTGGGACCACCACAGCTGGTTTATGCCATAATCATTCATTTCAATTTCAATTCTCAGATCTCAATACTTTTGTGATCTTTTCCAATTCTTTGTGTTCTATTTTTCTCTCCCCTGGTATTGTCACATCAATTATCCGCACTTTCTTTCCTTTAACCACGGTTGTATCTGGTGTATCATGACCCAAGTCTCTATTGGAAATACCATAATATTTACTGTAATTATATGATTAAGGCCAATATAATTGTGGAAAACTCATTTGAGTATTGTATTCGAGTAGATATATTCAATTCAGATAGTGTGGTGAAGATAAAGGTCCAGTAGATTCCTACTAAGTGCTTTTCTGTAGTTCTGTGGAATTTGTACAGAAGTGCTTTGCTATTGCTTTCTTTTCATTCAGTTAAGTAAATATTAGGGGTAAAGGAGTTTGCTTCTGAGGACTGGATACAGAAAAAGACAATTATGCCAGCAGTTACATTTAAGCCTACCAGTTTGCCTGGTGTTTCTGGCAATTTCTGCTGAGCATTTTTTTTAAAAAGATAATAAAAATAGGCACTTCAGGAATAAGATGACATGGCTTATTTCAAAACTGCAGTTCTTAGAAGTATTGAAATACAATCCCCATAATCCATAACCGGGCAGCTATTGTGGGTTCTGCATTATGTGAGATGCGATTAACTGGATTGCTGTATGAAAGAAGTCTGATATAACAGTAGGCACTGAACCAAAAAAGTAGACAATAGAATACTGTAGATCACCTGCCAAGAACACCTACAAGCATTGATGGCATTCAGGAAAAAGACAAGCATGCCTTGTCTTTCCCCTCTGGTACACATCAGGAACCAGTCACTCTGCTTTGCCCTAATTTCTGCAACTTCTGTATTTAATGTTTCAGCAGTTTTGCTGCTGCTACAATTAATTCATCAAAGATAAAATAGGCTCTCCTTTTCAGCTTGTGAGAATCTTTGAAAAAAAAAATTGGGGCACTCGTACAGAACAGTTCCACTCACAAAATGAACCTCAGAAATTCTGTCCCAGAGTATGCGAGGGAAGGTTGGGGATTTTTTGTATTGGTTGCTTGGAGGACTACATGAGAACTCAATTCCATGCACTTCAATCCTCTTAAAACTATGGGAACCTCTTTACAGAATGGACCTTGGCACTTCTACAGTGCAGCCTTCAAAGAGCCGCATAAACAGTTTTTCCCCGAACACCATCATTCAGCTACACAAATAATTCCCTCAACACTGTTAAAGTATTTTGTAAATGTGCACTACTATTAATATTCTCATCGTTCCCATCACCCATCTCCTTCCACTTATGACTGTATGACTGTTAACTTTGTTGCTTGTATCCTTATGATTTATATTGATATTGTTTCCTGATTGCTTATTTGTACCTTATGACTATCATTAAGTGTTGTACCTTATGATTCTTGATGAATGTATCTTTTCTTTTATGTACACGGAGAGTATGCACCAAGACAAATTCCTTGTGTGTCCGATGGCACTTGGCCAATAAAGAATTCTATTCTATTCTTCTAAATTCCTTGTGGTCCCTCAACCCAACAGAAAGTGTGCACCTCTGAAATAAATAACAGTTTGCTATTAAATATTTGTGGGAAGTATGGGTGTTAAAAAGCTGGAGTTTAGCAAAGGGTAAAAAGGCAGGTGAATGTGATTTATAGGCTTTAGAGATAATTACTGAATAGTAAAGATAAATCTGATATGACGCTATAATTTTTTTTAATTTTCAGAGTTTTCCTGTTAGCATACCTTTACAAACAGAAATCCCTGTCTAAATCAAATCTCTGACGTCTACTAAAGCCTTCACACAATCTAAAAGGAAAATTTCAAGTCAGATAAATTGGTTGTTACCCCACAAGGAAGTCATAGGCTATGATTAACTCTTCTGTATTACTTCTGCTGACTGATCTTATCTAGTTTATTGATAAATTCCCCTTGATTCCATTGGAATTTACAATCATCTGTATAGCTAGAGGGCCATTTCTCATCTTACCTTGCATAAATACCACCTTAGGTATGTACGTACTGAACATCATTCAGACGTAGCAATATATTAACAGCAAAGTCTTCCTGATTACGTCCACATTTAGAAAACCCAGATTATGTAATGCATGAGGAAATATTTTATCATCTATATAGTACCAATTCATGGTGTGTGCATGTTCCTTCTAGTAAGTGTTGATGCCTGGCAACTGCCTGGACAAGTCCCTGCAGTTTCCTTGGCAAGATTTTTAGAAATAGCTTGTCCTTGTTTTCTTCCTACAGTTGACATATAGTGACTGGCCCAAGATCACCAAGCTGGCTTTGTCCCTAAGGCAGGACTAGAACTGTTCCCTTGTTTCTAGCCTGGTATCTTATCCATTACACCAAGCTGGCTCTCTATTTATTTATTTATTTGATTTCTATAGCTGATTTCCCTGTCAACAAGTGACTTTAATTCTTTAGTCTCATTCAAATGCCAGCTTTCGATTATTTTTTGCTCCTCATGATTCCTTTTCCTTTTCTCAATATTTTATAAAATATAAATATTTCATCATCATGATTAACTTTCCATTTACTTAATATGCATCTACTACAAGAATTATACAAAAATTTCCAATATACTTTGCCGCTTTTGCTAACTCAATATATTATTTCTGAATTCCAGCTAAAATATAATCTTCAGATATAATTAGGGGATCTGTTTTAATGTACAGATCCTTCACAAATATACCTTCATAAAAATCACATATTTGGTTCCTGGTGAAGTCAAACTGATAACAGTAGTAGAAACTAGTTTTGAAGCTCAGCAGATACCCTGCCCTTTTGTAGTTCTGAAATACGTTGTTCTGAATGATAACACAGCATTTGCATGCATAGGGATTGGAGACCAAAAGATGAATCAGGCACATCCTTGCTATGTCGCCCTGTCACTTGTCTCAGAAATGGACCAAGAATTGAGGGATGCTCATAAATGATACAGGAGGAATTAGGAAGGAAAAACCTTCAAAATACCTGTGTGTGCATAAGCAATTTAGATTCCTACATAAAGGGTTTGGAATAACAACCTGCACCATTCAGCTTATTCCAGAGCTGAATTTCCTGGTACATACTTAACAAGGCCAGTCTGCAGCAAATTGAAAACTATGACACAGTGACACAAAGGTAGAAGTAATTAATTTATAATTTGCTACCTAAATCTATACAAACCTAATACAAACCAGTTTATATCCTGCTTGAGCAGGGGGCTGGATTATAAGACCTCCAAGATCCCTTCCACCTCATTCATTCTATTCTATTCTATACCACATCTGAATAGATTGCAATTAATTTCTCTGTCCAATTAGTTAAACTGACCATAATTAACATAGCATAGTATTTTTTCAATCTGAACTGTTAAAATAATTTTTTTTTTGACAATTGCTGTCTGTTAAATTCAAGGGCTACCATGATACTGTTGCACGCTTATGAAAATTTATTTGGCACAGTGCAATAAAAAGAAAAGTGTTTGGCACAAGAATATGTAACAGCACACATGTAAGCATTGTTTAATAAACATTGGCATACAATATTTTTAAAAAAATTCTAAATGCAATTCAAGGCTTTGGTTTGTTGGCAATTACTTTTATATTAAATCATAGCACAGTGCAAAGTTCTATAATACTGTCTTATAGAGCAGTCTTCAGGGCAATTCAGTCAGAGTGTCACATTTTGGCTGGAAACATTTGTGACAAGTTTTCTTTAAAAGGTGCCTTTACTGAGGTCAAATCCCTATCACTACCTATAGAAAATATACAAACTGGCACCTTGCAATTTCGACAGTGTATTCTACAAAATTAATGTGCCATGGACACAGTAATCAGAAGGTCTGGCAAAACAAAATCCCGCATTACAAAGTGTATTATAAAAATAAATTATGTAGGAAACACCAAACAAAATCAGACAAATATCAATTGGTTTGGACACTTTGCAAAGCATGTTTTCCTTTCTTACCATCCAATTAAAAAAAACAACAACAGCAAACACAGTTTCTTGAGAATTAAAATAAAAGTTGCACACACACACACACACACACACACACACACACACAAAGAAAAATCAAAATCCAACGGAAGCAGCAAATGTACTTCCACAAGTGATCAGTAGCACGGAAGATCAGAATTATAGAGGTGGAACTTTCACAGTCATCAACCCAGAGGTGTGGAGAAGAAGTGCACAAGAATAACATGGAGTTGATGTGGCTTCTCATCTTGAGTTTATGCGCACCTGATGAATGACGATGCTCTCTAATGGGGAAAGAAGCATAGTAAGCAACAACTGTTACCATGGAAAACATGAAAGCTTATGAGGACCCATACTGCTTTTTTTCTCCATCCCAACATGTTACAGATATTTCAAAGCGACATATATCAAGATTGCTAGAGTAGAATCTGAAGCACTCCAGAAAGTATTTGTCCTTGTGTTCAGATATTAAAAAAGGGATTATCCATTCCACTTGTGCAAAACAGGGCATCTTCACAGAAGATAGTCAAGTCTTGTTCTCACCTATCATCTCAATGATAAATAGCAAAAACACTCAGACTTATATACCGCTTTACAGTGCTTTACAGCCCCCTCTAAGCAGTTTATAGAGTTTACCTTCAGCTGGTTAAGATCGAACTCCTGGCAGTGGAATGCAGAGTTAGCCTGCAATACTGCATTCCAACCACTATGCCACCATGGCTCATCAACAGGGTGAGGAGAATGTTAGGGAAAAATGAAGAACCACACATTGGTGTGTACATATTACTTGTGCTTAATACGATCAGTATTATGTGGACTTCACATTTATTCTTTGGGTCTTTATCCCATGCACACACAGGAAACTGAAAAGGGACATGATGATTAAGACCCTCTAAATATAGGCAGTGTGTGTAAGGTATTCAATAATGTCCCAAATAATTACTATTCAAATAAATAGCTGAATACATAAAGAATGAATGCTTTTGTTTTCAGCATTTTTAGGAGGGGAAATCTAAGACCTAGCTTCTTTTCAAAGAATGAAACATTATCTACCTTTGATGGCCTTGAAAGCAAATTATAATAAAATATTTAAGATAGCTCTGTGCTTTAATTTGGGGCAAAATGTAGCGCAGAAGAGAGCATGTTGGCTTATCTTTAGTTGAATACATCCTAAGCTTATGGAGCTTCAGAAGTATAAAATTACTCAGGGAGGGGATGGAGTGAAAGAGTACTGGATTAGGTGATGAATAGGTCAGTCCTACCGAATAACCTGTAATCAGAGCACCCTCAGTTGTCCTAAGTGCAGTTTCACAGATGAGTAGCATATTCAAGAAGGAGGGTGGCAAAATGACAGAAAGTGAGGTCCGTTTCCTTTTTTACTTACAGTCATGCTGGAGTGATCAAGGATGGGCAGGGTATGGTAGGTCTCATTCAAAATTGCCCCCCTAAGGAATACTGGGAGCTTTGGTAATATTGCCTGAGCAAACTGCCTGAGAGGGGGAAAAAAACAATAAGAACAAAACAAAAAGACAGAATGGCTTTGATGGCAAGTCGCACTTAAACTCAGTCAATGGATTGTGGTTCAGCTTGGAAGATAAGTTTGCTGTTGTCTGAAAAGACAGCCAAGAGAACATCCAAGTGGGGCTTTGGGAGAAGAATGTTGCCCTTTCTCTCCTCCTGCAAATATTCCATTCCTCTCTAGAAATACGGAGTTACGAGGTCTGTATAGTCTATGGTGAAGGTAACAGATTTAAAAAGTCTCTTTTTTGAGCATCTTCATATAATGTTGTCCTAGAGGAACTCCAGAAACAGGAGGAGGAGGAGGCTGGCTTCTAACTACTTTCTCAGTGAAATAACAGGATTGAGCTACTTCTAGAAATCTGACCAGGAAACTTATTTTTGTCCAGCTCTAATTTAAAACTTCAATTTTAGCAATAGGAAGGAAAATAACAGCATTAGCTGCTCTCAGGAGGCAGAAACTCTTTTTTCATCATGAATACTATTTGGTGAAGAAGTTAAAGAAAATATTTCTGTACTTTAAAATATATATTTTCATTCTGAGACTTGACCAATATGTAAGAAAAAAGGACCCCTTTTCCTTAAGGCTTTCCAATTTGGGTTTATTTATCTTATTTTTGCTTAGGCAGCATATATGTGTGCATGATTTGCTTCAGACTGAGCTGTTAGGATCTAGTAAAATGACTGGATAAAATACATTAGACAAAATATGAATTGGTAGAGATTTTAAACTTGACAACAAAGATACTTATCATAGAATCCCCGGTTTTAACATACGGCTGTGAACCTTAGATCATCAGAAATAAAAATTTATGCCTTGGAGTGTTAGAAAAAGTAATTGAGAATTGCTTGGACCACAAGACTAACAAATTATTCAGTCCTACATGAAGTAAAACAAAGTTGATCATTGGAAGCATTAATAATGAAGCTGAAGCTTGGATATTTTGGACACATAATATAAAGACAAGAATAGCTATAAAAGACACCAAGACTTGGAAAAATCAATGGCAATTGAAAAAGAGATAAATAAAAGACAAGATGACTATAAGCAATCACCAAGTATGAGTTTATAGGAATTCAAAGAACCAGTTATTGACAGATAATCCTTGTGTCTGTGGATCATGAAGAATCAGAAGAATTTGAATGACAGCACAACAAGAAATTGGGAAATTTATTATAGTTAATTTGGCCATGGATCACAGTGAAAACTCAGCATAATTAACTGTGACTTTCTTTGAAAATTCTGGAAGCAGACCGAGTCTAATTCTTTATAAATGTCAGCTGCAATTGACATGAACTTAATCACTGGCATTATGATGTATAAATATATTGCAGAAGCATTTGCTTTTTTTAAAGATGGGGTTCCTTTTGTAATCTTGTTATCAAATTGAATACTTCTGTGCTAAATTTTCATATATTAAATGTTTCTTTGTGAAAAGATTCTTACCCTTGCCAAGTAGTAAGTGTTGATGGATGAACCAATAGACATTATTATTATTATTATTTCAGATTTAATATCTTCAATTCGATTCACAGTTTGGGACTGGTAAAAGTTTAACAGTTCAAGTCCTAACCAAGAACCTAAGAGCTTCTAAGGTAACGTCTGCATAGGCAGTTCTGAGTAAGGTGGTATTATTATTGTTGTGGTTATTGTTGTTGTTACTATTTTGTGCTCTGTTGCAGTTTAGGCATAGGTAAAGCAAATTTTGGAATTTTTCAAATGTATAGTTTGCAGAAGTGCCTCTTATAGGAAAAAGGTGATTAAATTAACTCCTGGCCAAATCAAAGTGACATCAATACATCTCGAGATCAAGTTTTAAAATATCTATTCTAAAACATTGCCACTAGATGGCACTACTCTAACCTAATTCAAAAAGCAACCAATTCCCATTATACTTACTTGGAAGCATGAGTCAAAGAAATTCTTGAAGTTTACTGCCAGGTTTCAAAAAGTAAATGTTGTAATGTATACCCATATTTGCTCTTTATAATTAATATGATGCTGACATGGCTATTTGGCACCCCAATACCAAATCTGAATATCCCAACCATATAAAAACATACTGATTAAATTAAATCTTGGTAGCTCAAAGTTACATTTCTTTCCTCATCTTAAATAATTTTCTGCAGGGCCCATAGTTTACAGATTTCTTGTCTGCCACTTTTGTGTTTCAACAACTTTAAAGACCCTTCCCTACAAATGCCTCACTGGAGTGTATCACGTTTTGTCACTTCCAGAAGATTAACATAATTTAATCCAAACACACTTCAATTCCTTCTTGCATTCTTGGTTGATGCTTTCCAACCTAGAAGTTCGTAAACATAATGTACCCAAAATTCCTGCAGCGGAATCTTGTCCAAGTAGTAAGATAGTTTTAACATGAGGTCAGTATTTATAATCACAAAATATTAGCTCAAGCTTTTATAAAAGTTCAGTGAAGACTAAAGGAATTACATTGATTTTATTTTTTGGGGGGGGAGATAACCTTCTGTGAAAATAAGCCCCAAAAGATGACCTCACTGCCAGCAAATGACAGTTTTGATCATGCTCACAAATGTCAGCAGCTAATAGGCAATAAAAGCAGATAAGAGCTTTCTAAAGCCATGGTTACTATAGTAGCTGGTGCCATAAGCCAGTTAAAACATTGGGAAGCAGATAGCATAATGTGACCCTACATTATCATCAAAATGACCTCAAACCCAAGTTAATTTTGAAAAGATGTCTAAACTAGCCAACATTGCATTTAGTCCCTCATTAAACCATATCTTGAGACTCCTGTGGTATTTTAGTGCTACCAAGGCATTATATGAAGAGCAACACAAAAATGGCCTGGGGTCTCATAGCTACAGAACATTAAGAATTCACTGGATAATACCTGCCATTAATGGATGGTATACAAAACCTATATTTTTAGCAAGCTTTTGGTTTGCTTAAACTTATGGGCCAGTACATACAACTCTAAGGTCAGGGGAAAGATTATATGCTAGTTTTGTATTCATTGAAAAACTCTGGGATGGCAGGCACCACTTTATTTATTTATTTATTTATTTATTTATTTATTTATTTATTTATTTATTTTTCAGATTTCTATACCTCCCTTCTCCCAAAGGACTCAGGGCGGTGTACAGCCAAGATAAAATCCCATCACATAAAAAAGATAAAAACATTTTAAAAGCATTAAATAATTGGCCGATAAAACTAAAAACAATAACCCAGCCCTGCTTGATGGCCAGCCCTGCTTGATGGAATAATAGCGTTTTGAGAGCGTGGCCGAAGGTGCGAAGGTCAGGAATTCTACGAAGCTCCGGGGGCAGCTCATTCCAAAGGGCAGGTGCCCCCAAAGAGAAGGTTCTCCCCCTGGGGGTCGCCAGTCGACACTGTCTAACCGACGGCACCCTGAGGAAACCCTCTCTGTCAACTTAACTCATTACTGCCAGTCTGTCCACATTGGTAGATTTATTCTAAATTAAATAATGTGTTTTTCTTTTTTTCAAAGCTAAAGCATAGCTATATTTTATCTAACAAGCAATATAAAATCAAACCAATTAGTAGTTACTGGTGCGTTGCAAAATCACCATAAAATAGCTTCAATCTTTTTTTTTTCAATGTTAAATATTCCACTTATCAACAAGGCCTCATCTGATATCCCACGCTATTCCTTGCCTCCATTTAAATACAAATTCCCCCTTTGTTTCACATGGTTGTCAAGAATTTTTTTAAAAATCTATAAATTCAGCAGATGCAAGGAACAGAGCTGCTACCTCAACAATGTATTAAAAACATACCTTTCCTTGGCTCCTATAAATGAGTAGCTGCCATTGATTTCTATGGTCAAAGCATTGACTTGTAAATTTGAATTTAATTCATTCCCTCCCCCTCCCACCCAGCACTGGGTAGCCTAGTCCTTACCAAAGATTTCATGAGATGTAATAAGTTTGATAAAAATGAATATATTAATTCATTACATCATATTCAATTTCTTTTTTAAGTCACATTCATTTTAGACTCTTCCTATCATTAGGGAATGTTGTACATGTCACACGTACAACCAACATATTTGATAGCAAGGTTTACATCTCTATTGTACTAAAGGAAGGAGGGAGGGAGAGGGAGAGGAATTTTAATCCTGCAAGCATCCTTATCCTCATATTTTCCCTATAGTAACAGTAAGGATATATATATTGTTCCATATGTAAATAGCAAGTGAAGCCAGGGATGTAGGCTTCACTCAGGTCCAGGCTTAACTGGACATTTGCATGCCCACCACTGATTGGAGGATTCAAATGGGGCCCACCACTGATTGGTGGGTTCAAACGGAGGGAAATGTAAAGCGTTGGCAGTGACTGAATCGGTGGGACTGCTCCCTTTAAAAGGGAGTGCTGTCGGCCAAGCCTTTGCAGAAGTCACTTACTTAAATAAAGAGCTGAAGTTACTGTCTGTCCTCCTGCCTCTTCATTGCCTCCCACGATCTAACATATATGCTTAAGGAAGAACTAGAACTCAGTTTTCTGGTTTCTAACCCAGCACTTTGGCTACTGCACCAGACTGATTCAATATTATGTGAAAGTCTCATTGACCAAAGCCATGATTGGCAACTGAAATCAATTATCAATGGACACACCTGGTGATGACCATGACATATGGAAGTTTGCAAATTAGAATATAAAAAGAATAAATTAACAAACGAAATGCAAGAAACAAAAATGGATATGTTGTGTATCTATGAAACTAAGAGAAAGGACTAATCCATCTCAATGAAGATAGCTGGAGAAAAATGTAAGAATGCTTGTAGTGAAAGAAGAGGGCTGGTTGGAAACAATAATACCCATATACTTATGTATGCAAATGAGGCCATGCTGTTGACTGAGAACTGAAATGATTTTCAGGAAATGTTAGTTAGGTTATGATGAAAAAGATACTATAGTTCAAGGGTGAAATCCAGCAGGTTCTGACAGGTTCTGGAGAACAGGTAGCGGAAATTTTGAGTAGTTCAGAGAACCAGCAAATACCATCTCTGGCTGGTTCCAGAGTGGGGTGGGAATGGAGATTTTGCAGTATCCTTCCCCTGGAGTGGGGTGGGAATGGAGATTTTGCAGTATCCTTCCCCTGCCATGCCCACCAAGCCACACCACGCCCACCAAGCCACAGAACTGGTACCAGTACTAACTACCAGTACCACAGAACTGGTAGTAAAAAAAATTGGATTTCACCACTGCTATGGTTTCACTGATTAATTAATGAAATACTAAATTACTTGTGCTTGATGGAAAAAAGTGGAGTGGATTATTGCAAGTAACACATGAATGGTATACGTTTAGAGTAAGTAAATGACTTTATGTCCCTTGGTGGAATGTTTCCAAAAAGGCAAATATTTTAAGATGTGTAAATACTGGCTGAAAAATAATAATTAATATGTGGAAGAATGTTTGTTGAAAGAAACAAAATTCTTCTACCTAAGTTGTTATATGGAAGTGAGGGCTGTGCAAATAAGGATAAATTTTTAAAAGTAGGTTGAATGGGTAGGAGCTATTTAATAAGCACTTGGGGGTGCTGGATGAATGTGACTTTAACACAAAAGAGCGTGAGCAGCACAGAAGAATTAGGATGAGATGGTTTGGTCACCCACAGAAATGAGAGACAGGGATTGAATTGCAAAACAAATATATGAGGAGAAAGTGAATGGGTTAAGGGGGAAAGAGCAATTAAGAACATTGTGGTTGGAATTAATAAGATCCTCAGAAACAAGGGAGAAGTTTAAACAAGCAGTGGATGTAGTAGAAACAAAGTGAGGTACAGAGAATGTTGTTGGTGTTAACTAAATGTAATTATATCTCTTTTTCATTTCCCCCCTCCTTTCTTGTGTCTTTGTTCCTTGTGCTTACTATTTCTCATTCCTTTTCTGCACTTTGAACAATGTTCCTTGCCCCAAAAGGAAATACTGTGATGTACATATACAGTATGTATCATTTTACACTACTATTTCCAACTACAAGAAGTTGGGGGCTGGGAAATAGGACAGGAAAAGAATTTGGCATTATTTAAGCATGAAAAATCAATAGAAACAATGTTTGTTGTTGTTGTTGTTGTTGTTGTAAATTACAGATTGTGAATTTAAGAAACTGCCACAAAGAATTCAGATGCTTTTGCTGATAAGGTTGCTTGTGAAATCTATTCAACATTTGTAGGCTGGAAGGGAGTTTCAGCAACCAGAAGAACAGACTGCCTCCAAGCCCCTCAGAAATCAAATAATGCTCATAGAAGTGCAGAAGTTCAAATTAGGGTCGGTTGTCCAAAGAAAGCAATATTTCTGGAACAGAGTGGAACAGCACAGAACACAAATGCCAGCTGTGTGTAGAAACCCTTTACCAATGTAGTTAGGCAATGTAGGAATTTGAGGTTCAGTGAGTCAGGCATCAGGCTGAGGGGACATCCAAGATATCAGACTCAACCGAAATATCAACATCTCATCTTACTTTTTAAAAAATTGCACTCTCATTGTGATCTATGATATTTTAGACCTCTGTGTCTGTCCATGAAGAACTGCTTAATTTTTTTTTTTTTGCTGCTTTTAACTAATGTATTATTCATCTGGAATTTGAAATATTTGAAAACATTTCAGTACATAAACCTTCTAATGAAGAAGAAAATGTAGCTATCTTCTTCCATAACTTCCTTCCACTTTGTGAAAGACTTATCATTTATGGCACCATTTCAGTTATGATTCATTTGTTTATTCATATTTTACTTAGAACCACTGATGGATGGCTACTTTTGTTTTATAGATTGTTCTTTCAAACAACTTAATCTCTTCTCTTCAGATATTCCCACCAGTCTTCTAATGAACAAATCCATTCATTCTGTTGTAGCCAATATAACCATTTCATTTTTAAATGGTTAGGGTTGCAGGAAGATTAATTTTTATTACATTTCTCTCTAGACCAGAATCTTAAGGAATCTCTTGCTGAATTTTAACAGATTATCCAACTGGAAGAGAGGGGAAGAAAGGAAGGAATTTGGTATCAAAGTCTTTCCCATCAAAACTAGAAGTTTTTGTTCCATTAGCTTGCTTTTAAGAAAGCTTCCTTCATAACTGAAGTCAGCATATTTTTTTTAGAGATCTCTATTTTTAAAACATGCTTTCAAAAACAAGACCAAAGCACTTCAAAAAATTCAATACAGACAGATGAAACACAGTCAAGAAAACACCATCCAGTCTTGCCCTGTTCTAGACACAGGCCGTGACTCTGATTTAGAATGGCTGGTATTTAACACGGTCTCTACTCCAGTTTGTTTCAGTCAAAAGTTAGAGATTACTGCCTGATTTGTCATTCATTGGCCTGAGTAAGAATTTTAAATGATTTTAATGATCCCTCAATTCAGTCTTGCTTGAGAAGGAGGAAAACATTAAAGGCTGGCTCTTTATCAGGTTTTTAGGTTCTACTAAATCACTAATGGAGGTATTTCGCATTGCCAGTTTTTATCTGAGAAACATCAGAACTGAAGGAACAAACAATATGCCTTTTCTAATGAGCTGCAATTAAACAGTCAACTCTGTTATGTTTCTGGCAAACCACTCATTTAGATGTCCTGACAGTCTCAAATGATTACGTAACGCACAAAAAAATATGTCGTTAGAAGACAACCATTTTATAATTAAGAGGGAGGTGTTTGAACATGGAGCTCCTTTGTAGAAGTGGCTGAACCCGGCTGATCTGTGAGTTTTTAACTCAACTGAGGGGGAAAGGAAGGGATTACAACATTCAGTAGGTAAGACACGCATGCATTAGTTGATGTGACAGCTTCAGCAGGTGTCATTAGTACATGCCAACACTAAAAAACCACACAAGCAGGGCTTATTTCCATGGTAGCAGTAAAACCTGCACAACATACCCCCTGAGACATTGCCCTCAGCCCTTCCCCCCACCAAGGGAGGAAGAGCTATTGGCTGAAGACTTCTTCAGTTCTATTTTCATAGACTGAGTCTCGGCACGAGGCTCGAATTTGGTCTGATTTCCTGATCCAGGGGCCGGCACAATTGGCTTCCCAGCTTTCATACCTTTAGATACAGGGATTCGGGTAGGTGTAGGTCTCTGGGATGACCCATCCTGTCCTGTCTGCAAGACAAAGAGGAGGAAAGCCACAATGTTAGATTTATGTGTGTAATTTGTGCATGTGTATTTGTACGCACAACTTCCCTTTCAATCTAGGGTTGTGCCAAAATCAACTATCAGCTTCTATGCCTATGGGAGAGTAGAACCTAGCATTCCTGCTCCTAGTTCAACATCTTAATCACTGTACTATACTGGCTACACTCACCCCCACACCACCACACACACCCTTCTATAGCTTCTTATCTAGAAAGAATTTGAGACATATTTTCCATAATAAATAGAGACTCAATTTTCATTGATATACTGTAGCTAAGGGTTCAGCCCAAGAGCAATATAACTTCTTTCAGCAAGCTGATCAAATCTAATACAAATTATGCAAAGATTGGCAAGATGGTCTCTGCCACTCCCACAAATGGCAATGTACCCCGCTACATTGAAATGAAAACTTTAAACATACCACACGTTATGGGATGCTGGGAAATGTGGGGAGATATTAACCCTTTGAGGTAAGCCAGGTCAAGAAACAGAAATCACAAAAACTACTAGAACTCTATTTTTGTTGGGTACAATAACACAATTGTGAAAGACTGAAAAGATTAAGATTAAGATTAAGATTAAGATTAATTTTATTTGTATACCGCCCTTCTCCCGAAGGACACAGGGCGGTGAACAGCCAGAATAAAACACAGAAAGTACAAAAGTTAAAACAGTTAAAATGAATTAAATATTGGCCAA
>JANHZT010009382.1:0-11573 GCA_032468215.1 Stegonotus admiraltiensis | reverse complement strand
TGTTGTCCTTTTTGTCATAATTATTTCAATAGGAAAACAGATAAAAGATTTAAAAGCAAGGGTGATTTACAACGCATGATGGAATCCCCAAAGCTTGCTAAGACATGTGGAAAAAATTATAATAGCAACCTTGCTAAGATACAATTTTAAATTGCCTCAGCTGGCTAAGTTTCCTCACAGGTATACATGTGGAAAGGGAAAATGGGTCTACAATACTATTTTCTCACTAATCTTCTGCTTTGCCATTACAGTGAAATATGAGATGAAGAATGAGGATTGAATTCTGGAAAAATATATGAAGGAACAGTGAACAGGTTGAGAAGAAAGGAGAGAGCAACAAATAGAGGGAGAGATTGGATGAAGATAATAAGAACCTGGAAGTCAGAGAATGTTGAGAATTTTGAAAGAGGAGAGGAGAGAAAGAAAGGAGAGTTTTATGTACCTAGTGCCGTGATGGCGAACCTATGGCACATGTGCCCAAGGTGGCGCGTGGAGCCATCTTTCCGGGCACATGAGCTGTCACCCAATTCACTCGCATCTGCACGTGTGCATGCCCCAGCTGGTGTTCAGGCTTCTGGTACGCGTGCATGCAATTCAGGGGTCCCAGCTGGTCTTTGGAGCTCTCCTGCGCATGCACATTCATGCGCAGATGGTTTTCACACATGTGGATTGAGCGCACAATAACCATGCACATGTGCAGATGGTGCGATTGCACGTGCAGTGCACTGAGAGTTATATGCAAAAGCTATGCACATATGGTGCGGTTGTGCATGAGGCACATGGAGAGGAGCCGCGCATTAGCACGGATGGCACACAAAGTGCGTGAAGCGTGCAAAGCGCATACCTGTTCGGTACTTGGTGAGTAAAAGGTTCGCCACCACTGACTTAGTGGAAGTAAGAATAGCTTGCATCTGTAGGAAGTTATAGAGAAGTATAATGGAGAGTATCATAAATTAGGTTTTTCTAATTATTATATATATTATAAATAATATAAATTATTATTTTTCTTATATGAAACCTTTGATTTATTTGGTTAAGCATTTATTATTTTGTATTCATTTTCTACACTCTGCATATTCTTGCTACATTGAAAAGAAATAGCTTGACCAGTAGATATGTATATTAGTATTGTAAAATTAATTACTACTGTTTTAAAATAAAATCTTTGAGAACTTCATTGTTCAAAATGAAACTGGAGGATAAGAACTGAATTAATCACTTAGAACAGGGGTGGGGAACTATGGCCCTTTTATGATTTGTGGACTTCAACTCCCAGAATTCCTAAGTCAGCCATGCTAGCTAGACTAGAAGGTCATTGTAAGTATAAATTTCCATTGTGGATAATTTTTTTGGTTCAGAAGGAAGGAAGGAAGGAAAGAAGGAAGGAAGGAAGGAGGGAGGGAGGGAGGGAATCTTATACTCCGAAAAATATGGTAGATTAGCTAATACATTTGGAGGGAATATATGATTCATGAAAAGCATAATTATTCAAAAGTTCAGGTAGGGATTTTAAAGAAGCTAATATTATTTTAACTGTTGATTACAGCTATAGTGAATGAAACCTCAGGCCTCTGAAAATTATTTTGAAAAATACTTGGAGTTCAGTTGCAGCTAAGATAACAGGAACCAAGACTGTGATGTAGGTGATGACATTTCCAGAAAATAGTAGGATTCAGTAACTGCAAGTTACTGGAGGATGACAGACTGTGTAAATCAAAATTATCTGAAACCAACTTCCAAACTAAGGTTTGAAAGCAGCAAGACATGGCTATATCATGTCTGGTCTTCTTTGTGGAATTTGGCTGGGATAGAATATAAGGAAATATGAACTAAGGAAAAGTTATAATGAAGTTCATTTATTGCACTACACCACAGTTTGCTCTTTTCAGTATTTGTCATGTTCACACTGTATAGAAAATCAAATAAGCCATATTCTGACTTACCAAAATGTGTAACTACAGATAACTTATTTGAATGGAAGGCTCTTAAATAATGCAAGAATAACAACTGACATGCCCCCAGATATAATTTAGGTATATACTGTTGTTCTCTGGCCACATCTACCAAACAATATAAATACTAATATTTATATTGTTTGGAAGCTGACCTGGCCCTTTAAGGATCATCTGGATCTTAGGGAGAGTGTTCCATAGGGCAGGAGCTGCAATGGAGAAAACATCCTTCCAAGGACCCACAAGAGAGCAATTTGTAAAGGAGGGGACATGTATCAGGCCCATTCTATTTGGTCTTGTGGGATGGGCAAACCCCTCAAAGAGAGAGGTTCTTACAAAAAAACTACATTTCCATTTAGGACTATAAAGATAATAACCGGCACTTTAAATTGCATGCAGAAAAACCTGAGAATTAATACTGCTTGAGCAATAGGGATGTAATACAGACAAACCTAGGGGCACCTAACCCTGCATGCAACATTGCTTTTTGGACCACTGGTAACTTCAGGATGGTTTTCAAGAGCAGCCTCATGTAAAGCTCAATGCAGTAATCTAACAGAAAGTGACCAAGATGCAAATGACCATGAGAAAGGTCTCCTGCTCCAGGACTGGGCCAGAAAAGCTACTTAGGAGACAACCTCTTTATTTATAAGAATTAGATTTTTTTTTTGATTGTATATAAACCATTCATCTTCTGTTCTTTTGAAAACGTTTCTTGACAAGCTATTAACAAGGAAACTGATAAACTAAAAAGGAGTTTGGTAAAGAATGTCTGTTTCAGTGCAATAAGTGTTCCAGTAATGTTCCCCATCTTCTTCAAAAGATCACCTTGGAAAGAAATGGTTGAAGGAATTCATTTGCAGTGACTAAACAAAGCCACCCCTTAATTTCACTTCCCACTTTAATAACACTTTAGATTAGCAATTTAATTGAAATGATCTAGCTGTATATTCAATCTAAATTTTCAAGCAGTACTTTAATATTGTTTGAAAATAGCAGTTTCCGGACAGGAGTTAACTTATTAAGGATTTTCATTATTTGAGGTTTTATTTAGAGTCATGCATTGAAGACTTCGTTAAAAGTTAGGGTTCCCCCCCCAAATGACATGAACAAATAAAATCGTCTCCTGTGTAAACTTCAAGTCTACAGTCAGGTGTAATAAAAAAGCAGCTGGAAAGAATGCCTTTGTTTTGACAGAAGGATTCCTCAGTCTTCCTCTGTTCCCCAACTTTATTTCTTTTTTCCCCTTTAAAGAGGCATAAGCCTGTCTTGTCAGCTTGGAAGCTCTTACTGTCAAGCAGGCAGAAAGGAACCACCTTACAGAGTAGGACGACTGTCACATGGCAATAGATTTGGCTGTCAAACTCTAAAAAGGCTGCCACTCAGTGTCAAAGCAACAATAACAAAACAATTATTTCTTCTTTTTAAAAAATGAAATCCAAGTTATGCACACAGGAAGGAACACTCAGAAGATGATTCAATCTATCAGACATTCTTTAAGCACCCTCATGCTATCAGGATCCCAAGGTCATTCCTATTTAAACCTATGTTTGGGCTTGCTATGAAGATTCCTTGGGATCCAACTCAGCATAAACTGGGAATGTTTGTTGAAAACACATTGCTTTAATTCTGCCCTTTGAAATGTTTGAACAGGGCAACAAACATATACACACATATACGTGCACCATAACTCTGATTTTTTCCCCATAGGTAGATATTGTGTTTAATCACTTTTTAAAAAAATGCTTTTGACATTTTCACCCTGAGGGATTTCCACTGAATTCTCATAACTGGGATACATTATTCTTGTACCCAGAGATAATGACATAGCCAAAGGGATGGGAACTTCTTACTTTTTGTTGTGCAATCATTTTTCCAACAGTTTTTTTTTTTTGACCTCCTAGTTTCTAATAATTCAATCAAATCCTGAGAAACAGGAGCTCCTACAGAAACATGGGCTATTGGAGAGGCCTCCAAATTTAATAGGCAAATTGTAACATTAGCGACACATTGTTTAGCATCACCATGTCCAATAAAATAAGCTTAGAAATACCACTCCCACTTCTCTCCCACCCCACTAAGAAAAATTTGGATGATATTCTGAAAGATAAATGGGGAGAAATCACAAGGCAAATTTTAGCATGTTCATTTCTAAGCCTAATTTAAATTGAAAATAGATGCATTGGAAATTCAACCTGTTTGAATCTTGGCTAATTCAGGAGAATTCTTTCCTAAATATGTTTGCACATGAAGATCATTTCACTGAAAATGAGGTACATCTGTCTATCTGTCTCTGTCTGTCTGTCTATCTCGATCTTGGTTTGCATGCTGTTACAATCACAACTGACGAAGAGTGACTGTGATATCTCTTTTCAGTAATACAATTAAAATAAAATAAATTATAACAGTAAAAAAGGACCAGGAATAATACTTGTCAGTACATATTGTGCTGCAAGTCATTTTATTCATCAAATCTCAGAGGTTTGTTGAAATAGCCATGTTTGAAGTTTATGAAAACAAGGAAATAAAAGCATTGGACCAATCTGCTATTCAGAGGGACGCTTCTCCAAATAAGGGAAGCTCCTACAGATGGAATTCTGTAAAAGGGGTCCTAAAGAAAATTTCTCATCTAAATCTTACTGTACTGGCAGGGGCTATTGGGAAAATGGAAATCTGAAGAGTTCCAGGTTCAACACCATGAAGGTCAAACCCTTCATTATGGTTGTGAAAAATGGAATAATTATCTTCAGGGCAGGCTGCTCAACTTGTACATTAATGTCTTTTACTTTGTATTCAAAATAAAAGTACCCTTTTTACTTCCCTGTGTATTAAATTTCTGATGCATTATTAACAAATCTGTGGAATTTAATTTTTTAGTGATTGTAAACGATGTTCTTCATGGCTACAACTTATTGATATTATGAACTATTGTAATCTACTATGGAGATTTTTTACTTTGATGGACACACAGAAATATTTTAAGTCAAGTCTATTTTTTAAAAAAAATATTTTTTTGAATATCAGCTGGCATGAGAAACACTACTTAGCTCATCATTATACAAAAACTGCCTGAACTAAATGATGCCTAAGACAGAAAATTAAAGTAATGAATAATAAACAATATTGCTTCAGTTTAATGATGGGAATTAAATGTAGAGCAGCAAAAATGAGTAAAGTTAAGGTAACTTTTATCTGATTTAAAACCAAAAAGAACTGTAACTTAATAACTGAAATATTATGAAAATTGTAACTGAAATGATTTAGTGGAAACAACATTGTACACAGATAGTCCTCGACTTAGGACCACAATTTAGCGCAAAATTTATACTGCTAAGTGAAACGTTTAGTAAGTGAGTTTTGCCCCATTTTACAGCCTTTCTTGCCAAAACTGTTAACTGAGTCATTGCAGTTGTTAAGTTAGTAACACAGTTGTTAAGTGAATCTGACTTCCCCATAGACTTTGCTCGTTAGAAGGTAGTAAAAGGTGATCACATGACTCCAGGACAATATAACCATCTTAAATATGAGTCAGTTGCAAAGCATCTGAATTTTGATCATGTGACCAAGACAGTGGTGAAATCTATTTTTTTTTTACTACCGGTTCTGTGGGTGTGGCTTGGTGGGCATGGCAGGGGAAGGATATTGCAAAATATCCATTCCCACCCCACTCTGGGGCCAGCTAGAGGTGGTATTTGCTGGTTCTCCGAACTGCTCAAAATTTCCGCTACAAGTTCTCCAGAACTTGTCAGAACCTGCTGGATTTCACCCCTGGACCAAGTGGACAATGCAATGGTCATAGGTGTGAAAAACAATCACAAGTCACTTTTTTCAGTGCCGTTGTACCTTTGGTCACTAAGTCGAAGACTACCTGTACTTTTGTAAATCGAAGACTACCTATACTTTTATCTAGATATCAAGTCATGACAGAAGAGGCCTCGGGTGTTTGTCTTAACGTTTTTAGGTAGCATTGCTTACTGTTCAACACATGGATTACATGATTTACATCTGATTGCTTAGTTCAAATTGATGTCTTTCTGAAATTCTGAGCTTCATTCTTTACAATAAGAATATGTGGTTCGTGAATAATCCAGTATGAGAAGACGTTTCACCTCACAGATGTACATAGTTTAACATAAGGTCAAGATGGGTCCAGATTCCAGCCTACCTTGCTGGCTCTGCCTTTTGCATGTATTGTACACTGAAGCCTCTGTTACATGATGAAGTGGCAAGGCTGCTTGGTTGATGAAAGGATGCTGCATCACTTAGTTTTCTGATGGAGTCCTCCTTGAAAGTTTGAAATTACTTGCTCTACAATATGTTTGGAATGGGTGGCATATAAATAAAAAAAAATTAAAAAAATCAAGTTGGAAGAATCTAATTTAGACAAATTAAGGATCTATTTTGACATAGCTTTCTTGTGTCCGTACCTAGACAAAAGAATGCTGCTACATTAAAAAGGGTATGATATACAGAGATGCATATCTATATATAACATAGTGTAATTCAGGTAACCTTGCCCTGCTGATGAGATGCCTTTCCCATCAATGTAGGACTCAGTATTTTTACTGTACTCCTTAAAAGGTCTTACTGTAGTCCAAAACAAATAATGAAAGAAAAAGATAAAATAGTCAAAATACTGAAATAAAACACATCCAATGATTATTGTGTAAATTTCAGTATTCACTAAAAGCCCAATGAAAACATTTGGGAATAGAAGCAACAAAGTATATTTTATTGGGAAACACCTTCAGCGAATCACTAGGTTTCCTGCCAGCAAACTGCAGGATTGAGCCTCAAGCAAGCCTACTCCCTACATTATTTACATTGGGTTCAACTTTGAAATAGGTAATTGAAAGATAATGTAATCACCTAGTGCCATTTCCACTGGAATGCTTCAATCAGATATTTGATTGACCTTACCATTTTTTTCCACACCTGTGGTATCCTTCTTGTAACAACAGGTGACATAAACACTGGTGTTTATTTGCATTCTACTGACTTTCTGCTGATCATCTCCATTCCAGGTCCCAGTACTAGGTTTTAGGTTATGCATCTACTCTGCTTTTATTAAAAGCCAGAATATATTTCAATATATTTCAATATATGTTCTATAATGTGGAATGTTCTATACTACCACAGGTAGTAGATGTCCCCATAAGGAAAAAAATATGGCACAAGTAGGGCTGTTTCTAAGGGGAAATAGCAAATATTTTATTTTAGAATAAACTGTTGGAATAAACAAATTATTAAGTAAGAAAGAGGTAATGTAAAATATTAAACTTCACCCAATATCTTCCTCCACTCCCCCTATCACAAGGATTAACTTAGTATCTACAAAAAGGAGAAATTTGTGTGTTATATGTTGGACTGCCATAGAAGCGTATCCAGAAGAATGCAGTATTTACAACTATGAATGCATGTAGAACTATGCATTTTATACCTGTGCTCCATGAGCTGCATTGATTGCCAATTTGCTTCTGGGTCCAATTCAAGGTGCTGGTTTTGATCTTTGAAGCCCTTCATGGTATGGCACCACACTGTCTGAGGGACTTCTTCTCCCCATTTAGATCAACTGACCATACATCTCACAGAGGCTTATTGCGTTTCCATCAGCTCGGGATCTATATTTGGTGGAGACTTGCCTTCTTTGCTGTGGTGCCTACCTTATGGAACACCCATCTTTACAAAATTAGACTGGTCCCATCTCTTTTGATATTACAAAAGGCCATTAAACTTAATTATATGACCAGGCCAGGGGCTTCCATAGAACCAGAGACTTGTTTAGATGACTCCATTGTTAAGTGAGCCATTTTTATTCTCCCTTCATCTATGGTTTGTGTTTTTGGTTTTATTATTTTAATATTTTCTGTTTCATTTATTGTTGAATACTGCCCCAAAATCACCTTCGGTGAGATAGGTGGCTATAAAACTTGATTAACAAATAAAATAAATAGATAAAATTTCAACCATGGACTGTATATATTTTTCTTTCTTTCTTTGAGTTTAAATATGGTGGTTTCAGATCTAATGGTTTGTATTCAATGAATATAATATGATTATTGTAGTCTGTCTGGAAAATGTAGGAAGTAAATGGCCATGACATTACACTAAAGCAAAACAGCTGAATGTTTAGACATCACTGGAATAATAACACTAGACACCAGTATTTGAGGTCCTACATTAAATATAATCTCTTAATCTCTTTAATAGAAAAGTAGATTTCTTCATAGTAGGAAGTAGATGAATAAATCTCTGAAATATTTTCTTGCTGCTCCAATCCTAAATTTATTATTTGGAACTGTCATTGATTTCCATTTGAAGTTTCTCACAGGCATAAGTGTTTGGATGTCAAGCTTTGCTATTCATATTACATCTCCGACTTTATTAATATACTGATTCTCTCTTAAAACCCAGAAATAAAAATTGACATTTGTTTGCTGGTATATGTAGCTATGGCACTGTGCATGAAAGCTTGCATCAATATAACAATAGTGAGAGCTGTTGCTAGCATATCTGTACTAGCTATTCCTTACCCCAATAGCTGCAAGCTAATGGAATGAGACACTTATTCTATGTTGCCTACCACTTGCAATCTCATTATTTACTACCACATATGAAGAGTGTTGCTTGAACTGAAAACTTCATAGTTGCTAGAAAGCCTTCAAATGCTATTTAATGAGTCTGTCCTTCTGCTGTTTCTCACAGACCAAATTGCCTCCTGTTTTTGTGCCATATTAACAATTTCTCTGTATGCTACTTCTGGCAATGTCCCATTGCTATACAGTAGCCTCAGCTTACTTCATGACACATAGCTCCAGCATGCTCAGTTCACCATACAATAACTCTATGCGTTTTACAATGTCACAGCAGCCTTATGGCAGTGAAGATCACCTGTCTGTCACACCATCATAGGATGAGATGTCTGTGGCATAGGGCAGAGGGAGGTAGGGTTGGGGCAATGATGAAGCACGTGTTTCATCATGCCTTTTCTCTATGTATTGCACATATATAGGAAGCCTGCATTGCACCATTTCAACACTTATTTAGGCATTTTATTTTTATTTATTTGTATCCTGCCTTCATTATTTTTACAAGCAACTCAAGGCAATGAACATACCCAACACACCTTCCTCCTATTTTCTCCACAAAAACAATCCTGTAGGGTAGATCAGGCTGAGAGAGAGAAAGAGAGAGTGACTAGCCTAAAGTCACCCAGCTGCCTTTCATGGCTAAGGCAGGACTTGAATTCACAATTTCCCACTTTCTAGCCTGGTGCCATACTGGCATTTTGATGAAGCTTCAGATTTTGCCAATGCCTCTACCCTGTTTCCCCCAAAATAAGACATCCCCTGATAATAAGCCCAATCAGGCTTTTGAGCGCATGGCAATAAGGCCAAACACTTATTTCAGGCTTCAAAAAAATATAAGATAGGGTCTTTTTTTCAGGAAAACATGGTAGTCGCAAACTTTATTAAAAAAAAAACCAAAAAAAAACCAGGGCCAGTGCATAATGGGAACATTTGTGGCACCTAGATTCCCACGACCACAAAAACCCTCTTTGAACAGCCAAAATATTAGCAGAACTGTTTGCATTGCAAAATGGTGGGGGGCGATAGTACATAAACATATTGCTGTGAATGCTTTCAAAAAATAGTGGAGGAAGAGAATAGAAGGGCACCACACTTTGTGTAAATCAAAACTCTATTTAAGAAGCTCCTAACCACTCAAGTGCATCTACTGTATTTTGTTGGTAGAGCTTTTAATGCAAGGATCTCAGTAGCACCTTCCCATGTGATACTGCAAAATGCTTTTAAAATTTTTCTAATTCTGTGATGAGTTATCACTTTCTGATAAGGAGACAGGCATTTTTAAAAGCCTACCATAGCTTTTATAAAGGCATAACGTCAAAATTACATGAAATTTGCCCCTCCTGTGTACATTTTTTAATGCACCTAGGATGGTGATACATACATTTGAAAGATAAAAATAAAAGAAAGCATTGCTCTATGGTAAAAATGGAAGAAAAAGAGTATGGGGAAAATATTAATTTTATAAGCACTCAGTCTTATTGCTCCTTCTGTTCCTTCTGTTTTAAATTGATAATTTCAATCAGATGAAATAAGAATTGAAGATTCTGCAAGTGCCGATCAGAAAACATCTATTTTCCAGCAAAGGGATAATTCAAAGAGTTGAATTAAAAATGATCAAAACATGTTGTTACTTTATTGAAATAAAGTAGAAAATTCTATGATTAATTCCAGTTATACCTGTTGGAAATGATAAATTAGTTTCAATAAACATTTCATTTCTTTACCATTTGGTGCTTTCTTAAAAAAAAATATTCATAGGTTATAAAACATGTCCTTTAGTTCTATACATACAATATGAAGCACTAAGCTATGAAGCAGGTACTTATTTATAAAATCTGCCTGGCACAAAAATGCCACAGTTCATATAGTTTCAACTTTTATGAATTTTGTCTATTTTACAAGCCTCTTGCTAGGTCTCTGAAAAATATCATTAATATTTGCATTTTTTTTTCTTGTAGTAAAGAAATACTGACTAAATACACAGGAAAATTATGAACCACACACACACACACACACTAAAAAAATTCAGTGAAAAGACAAAGCACTAATAACATCTCCTAGATGTCTTTTTCCCCCTTGTCTTTTTCCCCCTTATTCATTTTGTAGATTTTAAAGCCTTATGATGATCTCTGTGAAATGTTGTTGAAGTAATCTATCACATACATCAGCAGCAAGAACAAGAAAATGAACAACTTCCACCCCCACCCCTGACAAGATTTTCCATTTACAGTTTCCTGTCTACTGTCTGCCACATTTTGCTATAGTTTCCCCTGGAGGTTTTTAATAAAATTTATGACCTTACAGTGAAGGTAAATTCTCTCTCAACAAACACTAAAAAGGAATGTGAATGCTATAAACTATATGACCGGTGACCATAATGGTGTTGACATATTCCTTACAGCATGTATTTCCAAAGGTGCTCTGTTTTTGTTTATTTATTTATTTATGATTTATGATTGATTGAGTGATTGAGTGATTGATTGGAAGTCAGGCAATTACAACCAATAAGCCACCGTAACCCTTACATGCTTTCTTATTGCAATGTCACATATCTGTTAAAGATTTAGACAGAATGTAGACAAAACGTTTGGACAGAATAGAGTTGAAAGTTGCCTTTTTCTCTTTTTAGTTGCAATAGACTATATATTCAGTGGAAAAGGAACTATTCCTCTAATAAACTACTTCATTCTTGCTGTTTATAAATGGAAAACAAACATAAGGAATGTTATGCTCCCATTGCTTTTGCTTTTTTTCCACACTATCATCTTTGATTCACAATCAAGTTGGCATTTGGCAATTCATGAAGTTATGGCAGATATTGCTCAATTTACTCTTTGTGGGATAACAACATTAGTCTTGAAGACTCTTCATTCAGCAATTGCATATACCTTTATCCAGTGGTGGGATTCAATTTTTTAACAACAGGTTCTGTGGGCGTGGCTTATTTGGTGGGCGTGGCTTGGTGGTCATGTGACTGTGGGCGTGGCTTGGTGGTCACGTGTCTGGGCATGGCTTGGTGGTCATGTGACTG
>JANHZT010009381.1:0-13571 GCA_032468215.1 Stegonotus admiraltiensis | reverse complement strand
TCCCAGCTGAGCTGCCGGTTCGTCAGAGGCTTTTTTTTTTCTTTTAAAAGCCAAAAAATGCTTTTAAAAGAAAACAAAAGTTTCTGACAATCAGGCAACTCAGCTGGGATTCTCAGAGCCTTTTAAAACCTTTTTTTTTTACTACCTCTTCAGCAGAAGAGGTTGTAGAAAAAATGCTTTTAAAAGTAAAAAAAACACAATTTGGCCACGCCCACCCACTCACATTACCCCCCTCCCCACCAAGCCACACCTACAGAACCGGTAGTAACAAATTTTACATTTCACCACTGGCCTCAGGTACTACCATAGATTTCCCAATATTACTAATAATGAAATTGTTGAAATGAAATTCAACAGTAACATGTAAAGTCATCATATGTTTTTCAGTGCCAAAAACGAAAAAGGAAGGGGAAAAAATCTCAGCCACAGATTCTGTTGCATGACTTCAATAGCAAATAATTATAAGGACCATAATCAGGTTTCCCTGTCATAAAGTATGAATGGGAATGAACTGTATTTTTTAAAAAGTAGGCGAGTAAATAATCTCTTAAGCACCTTTTCCCATGGACATTCTTTGGGCTCTGTAAAAATGTTGGCTATGATATGTTCTGAGGTAAAAATATTATAAGAGCTGTGGTGGTACAGTGATTAAATGGAATATTTCAGGCTAACTCTGCCAACTACCAGAAGTCCAATCCTGACTGCTCAGGGTTGATTCATCCTTCCATCCTTCCGAGGTTGGTAAAATGAGGACCCAGATTGTTGGGGCAATATGCTGATTCTGTAAACCACTTACAGCGGGCTGTAAAGCACTGTGAAGTGGTATATAATTCTTAGTGCTATTGCTATATCCTACTTGGTTAGCAGATTCCACTTTGGATGGTAAAGAATATTACTTTATCTGCTGCACTTTGGCACTATTGACTTCATTCCATAATGCAGATTAAGAACTAGAGGCAAGTTTGATATAAAATTGACCAATCACAGGGAATCATCATTATATAGCCTATTGTGTGGCAGCAGCAACAACATAAAAGTAATCCCGTTATCACCATTGTGTTTAGATGCTTCAATATAGCCCAGTTTGGTTCTAGACATCTTACTAAGATTGCAAAATTGCATATAGCAGTGATGGCTAACCTTTTTGCCATCGTGTGCCAAAAGCGGGGGAAGTGTGGGGGGTCGTGAGTGCATGTGCCCACATCCATAATTCAATGTGCCCTGCCCTCCCATGCATGTGCACGTGACCCCCACACACTTCCCCCTGCTTTTGGAACGTAATGGCACCCTTTTTCCCCCTCCCCAGGCGCCAGACGCTTTCTAGCAGCCTGGGGAGGGCAAAAACAGCCTTCCCCATCCCTCCGGAGGCCTTCCAGAGGCCGGAAACAGCCAGTTTCCTGACTTCTGGTGGGACTGGAAGGTCTGAAAATCAGTTGGCCGGTGTGCGCATGCACGCTGGAGCTGAGCTAGGGCAACACTCGCGTGCCCACAAATATGGCTCTGCGTGCCACCTGTGGCATCTGTGCCATAGGTTCGCCATCACGGGCATATAGTATCCCTCTTGTGTCACTTTTTAACTGCCTTTCTTCAGTATTAAAGTATCAAGGCAAACAACCTCCCAATGCTAAACTGTTTTCTTCAATAAGAAAACTAACTTACCCCTCTAATAATTTGGGATGCACTTTTTTTTTTTTAACATTTTCCAGTTTTTCAACGTCCTTTTGTTATGTAGCTGTAGACAGCCTGGTAAAAATCTATATTACGTATTTGGGTAAGGAAGCAAAACAGAGTAAGGCAACAAAGCTGAAAAATCATGGTCACATCCAACATATTGGTTGAGTAGGCTGGGTTTTTGTTTTTGCTTTTTTAATTTTATCTGTTTTGCAAGAGGGTGGCGTGAAAGTCCAGCTTGCTTTGTTTTTGTACCTGTTTAAACTACCGCATCCATAGCAAATCACAATGAGACTAAACGTCAACATATGAGATGAGATTAAACAAATGCTACTATTTGTATTTCAATGTCTGACATTAATATGTAAGCTGCAGCATGTATAACATGACATTGTAATAAACATCATTCATCTCCTCTGGACCCCTGAGGAATAATATAAATCTTATTTGGGGTGTTACACTACAGTTTTCATGAATTTTCCTCTTCAAAATAGTAGAAAGCATTGCCATCAATTTTAAGCAATCACCTCAATTTAAAACATTTTAAATTTTAAACATTCAAAATTTAAAAATTATAAAAACAAGTGTCATGGGTAAGCTGATTACTCACCGCTAGTCTACATCATCATACAAAAATGGGATTAAAAAAAACAATTGCCTGTTTTGGATATGGTAAATATGTTGTAAAGGCAAAATGGTTCTATTTAAGTACTGACTTGAGCATACTCAATATACTTGGTACATCTGATGTCTTTCATGAGCAAAACTCGTCTAATAGATACAGGAAGCAGAGACTTTGTGGTATCATGTGCAGGGCAAAAAATCATAAAAGGGGGGCAGCTCATGATTAGGAAATTCTTCTGAAGTCTCAGATGGCTTTCACAACTGTGTTTCTCTTTGCATTCCTTGTTCTTTGGATAGGTAAAGACATAAGCCCATAATTTAGAAGAATAGTTCATCTCCTTCCCAAAGGAACATTTCAGCGCTGGAAGATAGCTGAAAAAATATACCAGGTCTTGGTGCTAATATGCAAGTATTTCCTCACCAAATAGAGCAAGCAGATGATCTTCCCCGCACAACAAGGCAACATATGGTACTTATACCTTGCTGATTATGTCAAAGTTTATTAGCTAAGAATCATAAGTCTTTTAGAGGAAGGGACACAGGTGTCTGCAATTAATATTACTCATCCCCACTAGAGGAATGTAATTTAATTCTGAATGTCTTTATCATGAAGAAAGGTTCTTCATGTAAATAAATAAATAACTCACAAATTATGTTATTAGAAAGAGACAGCCTTAGAGAGCTTCTTGTTTTCTTTCCATAGTAAAAGATAATTGGAGCCAAATGAGTAAAAACAATGCAGCAAGGGCAAACAGAAAAATCCCAGCCCTTTAAGAAACTCAAATAAATTAAACCAATCACTGTGGATGAAGAATACAATGTGTTCAATTAATCTAAATGGGATAGCAGTCAACTGCATAACTCCACTGAAGCAGCGATGAGATCTGGGTGTGTGTGTGTGTGTGGCTAACAGATGTCCCTTTCAAGTGGTGTAAGTACAACAGCCTGGTAAACTAAACTGAGTCAAAGAAAAGAGGGGAAACACAGAACCTGAAGGTTGCATCATGGAACAGCAAAAAGAATATAGGCGTTCTTATACCTTCTAAATTTTACAATAGTTACAAACAAACCTATTATCTTTCGTCGCTCTTTAAAATTGTATTACATGGTTCCTTTCTTCCCATATTCAACCTTTTTTCATGAGCAAATCCATAAATCAACAATTTGTTTTATTCTCATTTTGTTTTTTTTTTGTTTTTTACAAATAATGAAATAGCTTTTTTTTTCTTTAATATGCATTATTTGCTCCATTTATATTCCACGTTAGGCATTTAAAATAACAATAGCGATAGCACTTAGATTTATATACCTCTTCATAGTACTTTATAGTCCTCCCTGTTTATAGAATGGGTGTCAAACTTGATCGTGTTACGTGATGCACTGTGATGTATCATGACTTTTTTGCCTTTACGGAGCCAGGGTGGGCTTGGCCTGCACATGACGCATCCAGCCCGTGGACCACCAGTTTGACACCCCTAGTTTACAGAGTCAGCATATTGCCCCCAAACATCTGCATCCTCATTTTACTGACTTCGGAAGGATGGAAGGCTGAGTCAACCTTGAGCTGGTCAGAATGGAAGTCCTGGTAGTGACCAGTGAATTAAAATCCATATTTCTATTAAAAATTTAGAAAAATACATACCTGTGTCCAATATACTGTGTTTCCCTGAAAATAAGACCTCCACGGATAATAAGCCCAATCAGGCTTTTGAGTGGATGTACTAAAATAAGCCCCCCCAAAAAATAAGCCCTCCCCAAAAATAAGCCCTCTTCAAAAATATTTAAACACATGGGCAACCAGTACCCACCATTTCCTCTGGTTAGGGTTAGGGTTAGGGAGACAGAGCTGGAAATCAGGTAATACAGCAAGAGGAGCCCCAACTTGCTCCACATGCCCCAAAATAATAAGACCTCCCTGAAAATATGGCCAAGTGCTTACTTCGGGGTTCAAAAAATATAAGACAGAGTCTTATTTTTGGGGAAACACAGTAGTAGTATCTTCCTCAATCTCTTGCTGCATTTGTTACATAGCTCCTTCATTTTGATCCACTAGCATCCTCCAGTTCCTTTTACAACTTTTCAAGGAAGTTTGTTTGCCTTTTGGACTGCGTTAAATCAAAACCTGTGCTTTTTAAAAGTTCAAATCATTCCTTCTCATTTATTCCAATGAAATTGCATCTTTCATCTGTTTGTCAGCCAGAAAGGTATATTCTTTTCTCTTATGCAATATTCTAATAGTTATTTCTTTGAACAAAATTGCTTCTGAATTATTGATTCCCAGATTAGTATGAAAATGTTATTGTAGGACTTGATCTCTTCTTCCTGATAAAGAGCACAAGTACGTCTTTTGGTATATTTCTTAACTTTGCATATCTTATATTGATTCTAACACCTTGTCCACTTCTGCATCCATGTCTTCATCACATTACAATTTTTTTAAGGATTCAACAACCTGCTCCCTGATATCTTAACCAGGTTCCTCTAAAAGAGCTCTCAATGTCAAAGAAAATTCTTTCTCTTTTAATCTCAGTAGTGCCTAGATTTTTTCCATCTGATTTATTATTTCTGTCTTGTTTTCTAAAATTCTATTTTATCTTTAATTTAACTTCTTCACTAATCTGTATAATAAATTCTTCAAATTTTTTATTCGTCTTTTCCTCCATATTTACAATTCTTTCCTTCATTCTCCCTTCAAGAGTAGCCAAATCATTCCATTGGTGATGCTGTCACTACCTTCCTTAATTCTTCAAACATCCTTTGTAATCTCTCTCTCTCTCTCTCTCTCTCTCCCTCTCTCTCTCTCTCTCTCTTTCTTCCTTTTTATTTTTTGTTATTTGCTTTGAAAACAATCCTTTCCTTCCTTCTACATTTTTTTCTGTTTTCTAGTAGCAGCCATTTCTATTTTTAAATTTATAATCCAGAAAGGCCAGATTAAAAAAAGAAAGAAAGAAAGTTCTTTCCTTTCTTTCTTTTTTTTCCTCCCTCTATATCCTTAGCTCTGTAATATCATTCAGCGCTCTATAGTTCTATGGTTGTACCATCTTTCATAACTTCCTCTCTCTCTTTTTTTGTTTAATGAAACCAACCAATTGTCCCTCTTAGCAAATTTAAACAGTCCTCATTTCTACAGAAATATGTGTTATTTATTTGTTTAATTAATTTAATCATACTAAACTAAGAAAGTTTAAAATAGATTAAGGGAATAATCAAATTTGATTGGTCAATCAATTTTAAATGTTATTAGTTCAAACCCTTGACAAGCTTTTATCTTTTAATTATTTTTAAAGTCTTGCATTATTTCTTTTCTTTTTTTTACTTTAGTCCAGGTCAAAGAATCACCCATCAGGTAATTTAATTGCTCTGCTGATCAGAAGATCTCTGTCTCATTTAATATTTATAATCCAACTGGGCACTAGAAAGTGGAGTTTTGGGTAAACTCAATATCCTTAAAGCAGGTTCTGCATAAGACTGTAAGCTTGATATTTTTTCCATGCACTTGTTTCTCTACTCTCGAATTATCCAGTGAGTGCCTCCAGATCTGCAGGTGTCCTGATAAGAAGCTGACTTCTGGAACATAAATAGAAAAGCTCCTGGCTTCTCCTTGTCAAGAGAAGCTCTGCTGGCCCAAGTTAGGGCCAGTCACCAGTCTCCACCCCAGCAGCTTCTCCACTGTTCAGAGATATGTTAATCTACCATTTTCTCCTGCCTGAGGTCTCTGACTTTTCTTATTTCTTGGGCTTCCTATTGATTGTATGTTATTTCTACAAAACAGAACTGATGAAAAATTCTAAAACCACTTACTCTCTTCCCTAAAAATATTCATTTGCATTTCCTCTCTCTCGCTCTCTTCAAAGATGGATGAAACTTGCATTATAACAAATTCATCCTCTGTTTCTTATATAGCCCAACAGCCTCCCTGCTAGCATTTCAATCACCGCAACTAGTGCGGGGGGGAGGATCTAATGTACTTTTGCGGGAATAATACACTTTCAATATCTTCACAGGCAGCATAGGGCTTGCTAGAATTTCATTTTCACATATATTTTTCTGAAAGCATTTGGCACAATGGTAAACAGAATGCTTTGCCAGTTCTCATTGCATATAATTGTTTCAAAAATTGGTATTTCTTTGCAAGTGCCCTATAGTAACCTATCAGAAAAAAAATATGCAAACCAATAAATGCACAATAAGTACAGTAAGACATGGACTGTAGGGCAGGGCCCTCTACATTTATTTGCTGTGAAGGAATTTCAAATTGTACAGCTTGAAACAAAATGAGTCTTAATAAATGGGCATCCTCTGCAGTTAGTGATAGGCTAAATGGGACAGAAGCAGTGGTGGGATCCTACCGGATTAACAACTGGTTCGGTGATCGAGAACTTTGCACGCGCACACTTCACACAATTGAATGAACAATCACCTTCCGCGTTAGTGCTAGGGAATTAAAACAGCTGAGGCACTCTGCTGTGCCACGCTAATCAGCTGCAAAGATATAGGTAAGTAAAGTGCAGAGGAGGGTGGGAGAGCCAAGGTGATCATCGGAGCTACCGGTTCGCCCAAATCGGTCAGAACCTGTAGAATCCCACCCCTGGACAGAAGGATAATTGGCTAAAGGTGTTGTCCACTAGCTTCAGATTTCAGATTAACAGAATTGGAAGGGGTCTTGTGGGTCATCTAGTCCAACCCACTGCCCAAGCAGGAGACCCTACACCATTTCTGACATATGGCAGTCCAGTCTCTTCTTGAATGCTTCCAGTGATGAATCTCCCACAACCTCTGAAGGCAATCTGTTCCATTGGTTGATTGCTCTCACTGTAAGAAATTTCTCCTTATTTCCAGGTTGAATCTCTCCTTGTTCAGTTTCCATTTATTATTCCTTGTCTAGCCTTCAGGTGCTTTGGGAAATTGGTTGACCCCAGTGGTGGGTTCCAACTGGTGTTACCACCGGTTCTCTTCACGCACGCGCCTTGTGCACGATCACCACATGCATGCTTGCTTCACTCGCACGCATGCCGATTTTGTGCTCCACACAAGCACATTAGGTTTATGCCCAGCTGAGGTGCAGCAATCCACTCTGCCATGCCTGTCAGCTGGGCTAAAAAATGAGAAATAAAGGTAAGTTTAACATAGGGGCAGGTGGGAGGGCCCAACTCCCAGTCAAAGAGAATCGATTTGGTGACATCACATCATCACCACTACCGGTTCACCCGAACCGGCCCAAATTGGGAGCAACCCACCACTGGTTGACCCCCTTCTCTATGTGGCAGCCCCTCAAATATTGGAACACTGCTATCATGTCTCCCATGGTTCTTCTCTTCACTAGACTAGCCATGCCCAGTTCCTGCAACCATTCATCAACCATTTTAGCCTCCAGTCCCCTGATCATCTTGGTTGCTCTTCTCTGCACTCTTTCTAAAGTCTCAACATCTTTTTATACTGTGGTGACCAGACTGGATGCAGTTTCAGACACAGAAGCACATAAACATCATCATGCTAAAAGTGTTTGGGATTAACAGCTGGAGAGGCGATGTAGGATATAATGGGTGGTGTTGACATGCACTGAGAAATGGATAGGCTAATGTTGCAGTAGATATCTTTATGAGCAGGCTCCTCCTGGGACCTCTTCTTCAAATGAGAATGAAAAAGACTGCAGTACAATCGAGAGATGAGTAACAGAATTGAACAACATTCCCAGCTGCATTAAAACGAATATGTAGCCTGCTGAGTTTATTCCTCCCTTAAATAATGGAGACATAATCTTTGTTTTTATTTTTAAAAGCAGTCTTTTTCTAATACAGTGTTTTTCAGAATGTTAGACAATATAGCCATCATTGCTAGCCAATGTGTAGTTGTATACATGTATAGAACATCATGTCACAGGAGGCTGGTTAAAAGAAACATATAAATCTGAATGCAGGAATCCATGCATTAGCATGTTATTAGGAACATGGGTAGCATAAAATGAACAAACTCAGTTTTATAATTCATTTCAGGTATGCTATTTAAGCAATGTATCTGATTTCAATAGGAATTGGTATACAATTGTGGGTTACTGCTTATTTTTATTACAGTAATATATTTTAAAAGATTATGAAATTTTGCCATCTGTTAAGCCCTAGCAGTAGCTCACAAGAAAGTTAAGTTCTCAAAGATTGTTATTAGCCAAGTTATATCAAGAAAAAAGGAATTAGATTATAGAATTCTGAAAACTGGATATGCTACCTTAGTACCATTAGTATGTTAAGTTTGTTAAGTACATTAAGAAAAGGCCTTCTTGATGCCTTTGATCCTTTTTTAAACTGTCTCTTGACTCAAGAGTAGATCACTACCCATTTGGAAAATGGAAAAGGGATGTGCATTTTCTGGAGTATTTTGGAAGCATCCATTCCTGTTCCAGGCTCAGAGAATTCTGATACATCTACACAGAATTGTCAATGTGTTATGATGAAAGAGGCCCAACTGAAAGACTGAGAGTGAACATATTTCTTCAGCCCATGAGTTTAGGTTCAGAGGGATCATTTATTTCCAGCAAAGCCAAATTACTTTATAACTATAGTTTAAGTTCAGTAATCCAAAACACTTCATAAATGGATAAATTTCTTGTTTTAGGTATATAATTCAGCTTACTCAAAAAAGTTCATAAAAATATCTCTTGACTTTTCCAAGCTAAAGTGCTTCATTGCTCTCAATGATGAAGAATTTCCTCAATTTTCTCTAGATTCCTAAGTAGCAAGCTACATGTTAAGTTTATTATATAGAACATAGCTGGCCCTCTTGGGTATTTCTGTTTTAAAATAAATGACCCAATCCAGATACAACCAATGAAGGCAGTAAAGATTTCAATATCTCACTAGCTGATTTATTTCAGTAATTCATCTCCATCTAGAGCAGAGATTTCCAAAAGTCTTCAGCGTAGGGGCCAGAGGCCATGCTACTGCTGCTGCCACTGTCTCTAGCAGACTTGTTGTTGTGCCCATGATGATGCAACTGTTAAATATATTTCTTTTGGGTATCATTGGCTAAATGATTTTGGATGGCAGACAGTAGGCCTCATTTGACTAAGCAGGCACAGTATTGCACTGTGTAACTAATATGGCAGATTTCACCCAACGTGGATGATTAAGAGAATGTAATGAATCAGAAGTATATAGTCATTCCATTTCATATTGCTATTGATTTTAAAAATGTAGTCTATCCTGTATAGGTGAAATATATTGATCTGAAATCATTTTATTTATGATAAGTGGTGACTTGACATTGACATATTGTTAAAAAGGAAATCACATGTACACAGATAATGTAGACAAGTTTAGCTCAACATTTATCTTTCCTATTTTAACAAAGTCAAACAAATGCTTAAGATTAGAGCAATTTCAGTCATTTTTGACTGAAAGGTTATTCTTCTTATAAACTGACATCCAGCTTGCTTATGTCACTGAAAAGCAATCCTGTATTCATTTGGGCCAAAGCATAATTCTCTGTGGTGTTGAATTTCTTGGACCTGCCATTTAAGGAGAACCCATGCAAATGGAATGGAATATTCTCCACTCTCAACCATGAGAGCATGATTGAGGGTACAGATTGAAAGGTCTTGCCAAAGATCATCCACAAATACAATCAGTTTTATCTCAGTTACTAGATTCAAATCTGAAACATCTTTAAAAAGGATAAATCTATTTCTTCTAACACTCTAAAATACACAGACAATATCTTCTCAATGGTCCTCCAATAAAGGGAAAATTGAAATAGGTTTAAATGAGCAATAGATTCCTGAGAAGTTTAACACTGTCTATTTCAAGGCAAGCAACATCATCCTCTTCATAAATACCTCTAATCATGATCAAGTCTCTCCCTGGAAACTTTTCCCAATGAGGAAGAGCAGGAATCCATATTGTAGATGGCAGAACCAATATCATACAGAGCTGTATCCACTGCCTCAGGAGTCATATGTGCAAAACCCACTCAGAAAAGTATCTCAGTCATCCCTGTGGAACTTAACCATCTCCCATGCCTGGTTGAATGGATTTCTTCTGAAAAAAATGCCTGGAAAATGCCCCACAGTGCCTAACCTACCCTAACAAGTCTGAGTAAATAGTGACTGTTCCTCCATTCCTTTCTATAAATGTGAAAGGAATAGAGAAATATTGAAGTATTGCCAATTTTACAGTCACAGTATAGACTCAATTATGAACTTTTATTTGTATTCAGTCTGATTTTGCAATTTGCTCCCAGCATAATTCTAGGAATCTCTTGAATTATCTCTTCATCAGTTCTTCAGTAAACCAAAGAACATCCTCCAGATTGGCAAACCAGGAAAGGTTGTTCAGGTGCAATTCTACTTAAGATTTTTAGAATCTCCTATTTCAGCAAAAATGTTCAATGTAATCTTGGGAAACTCCTCAAGTGCCCTTTGGAAACCCTGTGCCCTGTGGTTCCATAAGATACCTGGACCGGATAGATATATTCAATCTCCCTGAAGAGGCAAGTGGCCCTATCAACTTCATAGCCATCAAGAGTTAATTTGACAATGACAAGGGGCATGTGGTAATGTACCAAACTTCAGATCACATCACATCTGCCATGAGACAAAACAGATACAGTATGTGGTATTCCTTATGCTTCAGGCCCTGGATGATCTCAGATAGGGCCATGGTAGCCATGAATTCCCCTATTGCCTCTGACTCCTGTTCCATGAAAAGCATGCTGAAATTCCCCAAAACCACAATTCTAAAGATTTCCATCACCAATTTCATGATAATACCTTCTCCTTTATGCTGATGCCAAGTCCAAGAATGGATGAACACATCTTTGGAAAAAGAAGTTCTGGTTTTCCTAATAGAAACCAGATCTGTCCTCTTATCCACCATAAAATCATGGATGAGGGAGAGAGATTTATTGCAGACAGACATTGCAATTTAGCAGTAACAGCTGAAGATCAGGGACTCCAAAGATCCAGTAAAATGGCTTTGGGATCAAGATTAGGGAGTTCTTAGAAACAGACCTTCCCCTTGCATCTCATTATATCTCCTTTTGCCAGTCACTTCTTTGATCTTCATTTTTTCCTTCATACTCCCATCTTATCCCTGAGTTTCCCATTTTCCATAGTCCATAGGAAGAACCCTATTTACTGTCCTATTCACACACCTCTCCATGTTTTAATCAAATCAATCTACCCTGTTGCATTCAATGCCCTCACCAAAACCCACAAACCTAGAATGCACTTGAAACTCTTTGACAATTTTCACCCCAATTAATATGTTCAACTTTTATAATCTTCTCTCACCCTTCCAATAATCTGCTGTTACCTAAATCAGTCAGGGAAAATATTAACTTTTAACAATCTCTCATAATTGCTTTTGAATTGTGGTGTTGAAGAAGACTCTTGAGAGTCCATCAAAGAATCTGGGGAGAACTGAAACTTGTTCTTCCCTTTAGAAGAAAGATGAAGGGAGGGGGGACCATAGAAAGTATCAATGGTTCCTACGAGACTTCAGGAATGGCAAGATGAAGACCCAGAAATTTAAATCATTTTCTCAGCCTACAAAAAGGTGCAAAAAACAGCTCTAAAAAAAAAATCCCTGGAAGATGTTTTGAGATAAATAATTCCAAAGCTTTTAGAATTACATTTACATTTCTCCAAAGTCTTATGTGAGGCCCAAAAGCTTTGGTGAAAGCTTCTCCAAAAGTTCTCATCAAATAGGTTCTTTTAGTACAAAAACTGGGAAATTATTTAATAGATGGAAAGTAATCATATTAACTGTACTTAAATAAATTAAATTTTAATTAGATGAAATCCAATTTAATTTTGTAATTGTTCTAACCTATTTTCAGTACATTTCCTCCTCCCAATATAGCCTTCAAAGGTAAGTGAATCTTTATAATAAAATAATGATGTTAATTAAGTCCCTAAATGTGTAATAAAATAAATTAAAACATCAGCGGAAAAAAATATTTAGACTATATCAATGGTATGCTTTTATATTTCATGTAATCTATAGAATCTCAACTGATATAATGAACAAGTATTGTTTTCCATTTTAGCTTCTACTGGAATACATTTTCAGAAAACATAAAAGGCTTATTGACTTCAGTGTACTGTAGATTGTCTTGTTTAGGCGTAATGAAAAAAATTGATGTATGTATTTTAAGAATAAAGCAAGTTTATGTAAATCATTTGATTGGCATGCTAAATAGCTAATTAAATTCCAAACCATACCTGTTTTTAAAGTTAGATTCAAATTAGCTATAGTCATTGATAATAGCTATAGCATCATTGCATCACTGCTTGTAATACCAAATCCAGGAGCAAAGATTATGAAGCAGACAAGGCATCATGTGAAGAAGAAAAAAAGAAGTCCTCATGCTCATTCCATAGAAATGTGAAATTAAAAGATTTAGATGGCTAATATCACACATATCCCTAGGACATATTTTTTTCTGGCACAGGAAGAAGAGGAGGTGGAGAAAGATTTTTGCTGCACAGGTGCCGAGCCAACATTCCCCATGAAGGAATTGATGAGACATCTGAAAACCAGGAGCCAGAAAGTAGAATAAAGCAGACATTCCTTACAATGGGGAACTTGGTGGAGTTGCAAGCATTACAAAAGAAAATACAAAAGTTGTTGTGAAAGAAAAACTTTACTACAAATTCATCTACTCTGCAGCTGAGCCAGAAATCAATCAGTTCTCTGACATTGCTGATATTAAGTTACTTTCAAATTGGCATCGATATCTAACGTGAAAGTGGCTTTACTGTTTGAACGCTACAAACTCAAAGGAGAACAGAATGAATAAAAAACCACACACAAACACACTGAAAAGTTGCCTTTACCCCCACTCTTCAACAATATAGTGATAAAGATGACCTGCTTTTGTTGTTGTTCTCAGATGGAGGGAAAGTGCCATTTGCTTCTATGTCATTACGCTGACCCTGATTTGCATACAAATAAATATTTAATAAGAATATGCTCTATCATCAGCACTTTACTTGTTCAAATATAAGGCTAATTTACATTCAGTATGTTGCTTCTACTGACCATCACCACTGTACTCAGTCTCTCAAAGCACACATGCAGAATTCTTTAGGGAAACTTGTCAGAAAATAAATCCATAAGGAATGCATAAAAAGTTGAACTGATAGAAATAAACCAACACTGAAATATTAACCATTTCAGTTCGCATATGCATGAGAACAAATGCATATATACACTGCTCAAAAAAATAAAGGGAACCCAAGCAGAAGACATCCGAGATCTGAATGAATGAAATAGCCTTAT